>JAZKJV010010151.1:0-223185 GCA_037367405.1 Ottelia alismoides
ATAGAGCTTTTCTCCTATATAAGAGAGCTCTAGGGTTTGATGGAATTTATCTTGATTTTTCCCTCAACATGGTATCAGAGCGACGGTCCTAGACCGGAGCCCTATACCTAGTCCCTGTCCCCACCGATAGCCCTTCATCGGCGCCGGCGCCGCCTCTGCTAGCCCGAGTGCCCCCACGCCGCCGTCGCCTCCGGCCAAATACCTCTCGCGCGCTATTATCTCAGGGCGATTCGTCCTGTGCCCTAGCCTCCGCGCGAGAGAAGACTCCTGATCTCCTACGGCGCCCCTTCTCAGGGCGATTCTCAGCCCTCGCGCGATTCTCAGGGCGCGAGATCAAACCCCTCAGTCCTGATCTCCTCGCGCCCTCGCGCGATTCTCAGAGCCCTCGCGCGATTCTCAGTCCTGATCTCCTCGCGCGCGAGATCAAACCCCTCAAGCCCTCGCGCGATTCTCAGGGCGATTCTGAATCTGTGCGCTTCCTGATCTGTTTCACGCCTGGTGCCCTCGAACTGATCTGATCTGATTCACGCCTGGTGCCCTTCCTGATCTGTTTCACGCGCGAGCACCTGATCTGTTTCACGAGAGCCTTTACGCACACGGGATCAATTTGTTTCTGATCTGATCTGATTCCGATCTGTTTCGCACGGGATTTCAGCAGCCTGTAGGACCCGTGCACCTGTGAGCACTGGATTTGAATTCTTCCGAAAGAGAAGAAGAACTTCAAGACATGGAAGGGGTTCTGGATTAAGTCTACTTATGTCCGAATAGACATTTGTTTTGTCTAAGCCTCGTGTAGTCCCAGTCTTTAGGAATTGGTGTCATCATGTCTGACAACAAGGTGGATGTTCCATCCTCGGGTGCCTTCAAAGGTTCTGCACCCATTGCTAAGATGGATGGAACCAATTATGAACTGTGGGCCATGCAGTTCATGAGTTTTATGCAGTGTAATGGCAAAAAGCACATCCTCACTACAGAGGAGCCAAGTGACAAGACTGGGATACACGCCTCATGGGAGGCAGATGATGCGTATGCTAGAGTATGACTATCCGGGACTGTTTCCACGGAGATAGCCAATGATATTCTCAGCCAGCCTACTGCAAAGGCTATGTGGGACATTCTTGCCGCGACCTACTCTCAGGCAAAGAATGAGTCGAAGATCCTCCAGCTCCAGCATGATATTTTCACGTCAAAGCAGAATGGTCGTCCGCTTCACACTCTCTATACTTCTCTGAGGGGCATGTTCGAGAGGCTGCATGGGTACATACCTTTGACTGCTACACCAAAACAACTTAAAGCATATAGAGACTCTGTGATGACTGGGGTATTCCTTGCAGCCCTGGATCCGGAGTATGATGCAGCTCGTGCCCAGATCCTTACTGATGCTACGATACCTCCGATGGAGGAGGCATATCGGAGATTGAGCAGACTGTCCATATCCTCTGGCAGTACAGTACACCAGCAGACATCTTCAGCGATGGCAGCTTCACGTAGAGGTAGTCATACAGCATATCGTGGACGAGGTAGCTCAAACCGTGGTAGAGGAGGTGGTGGTCGAGGTCGATCATGCACTTTCTGTCACAGGACAGGTCATTCTGAGGAGACCTGCTACTCCAAGCATGGGTTTCCAGCATCAGCCAGAGTTGCAGAGCAGACACAACGGAATGAGAGTTTACCTGATCAGAGGTTCGATGAGTTTGTAGCAAAACTGAGAGAGATTATGCCTGGCACATCTGGGTCTACCAGTTCTCCTTCAGGATCTTCGGAGGTGGCTGCTTCTGCTTCAGCATCCACGACAGGTACGACATTTGCCTTTACTACGTGTTACAAGGCGGATCTATCAGAATGGATCATGGATTCAGGTGCATCACACCATCTCTGTGGTGACAAAGGGCAGTTTAGTGTTTTTCATCCTGTTCGATCTGAACGATCGGTGGTGATAGCTGATGGTACATATTCCCCTATTACTGGTCAGGGGGAGGTGCAGTTGACTCCTACCTTGAGACTTTCTAATGTTCTCTATGCACCTAAATTTTCGATGAATTTGCTGTCAATTAGTCAAATCACCAAAGATTTACATTGCCGTGCTATATTTGATCCATTTGCTCTTGTGTTTCAGGATATACTTACGGGCAGCGTGATTGGAACTGGCCGTGAGCAAGGGGGCCTCTACAGACTAGTGCAGTCTTCATATGCTGGTGTCTCATCCTCTCTACGCACTGGGTCTATTTCTCCGTATATGTGGCATCTGAGATTTTGGTCACCTTCCTCTGCAAAAGCTGATTCATGTTCTACCTCAGATTTCTCCTCGCTCTACTTTCCAGTGCGAGGCCTGTCAGCTTGGGAAGCACCACCGGTCTTCTTTTCAGAGTCGCCAAAGTCCGAGTAGTTATAGTTTGTTTGAGTTGTTCCACTTTGACATTTGGGGTCCTAGTCGTGTCTCTGATCATCAGGGGCACAGATTTTATCTTGTTGCTGTGACGAGTTTTCTAGGTTATGTTGGGTGTTTCTTCTCAAGAATAATTCTGATGCTAGTCCTGTTATTCAGTCATTTATTAATGAAGTTAAGAACATTTTCTCTGCCAGAATTAAGTACATACGCTCAGACAATGCTCTAGAATTTGTACTTCTCAGCTTTCTCGATTTCTTCAAACTCAGGGTATTGTGCATCAGACGTCGTGTCCTTACACCTCCCAACAGAATGGGGTGGCTGAGAGGAAACACCGTCATTTATTGGATATCACCAGGACTCTCTTGATTCAGAGCCGTGCTCCTCATTCCTATTGGGAGATGCGGTTCTAACTGCTTGTTACTTAGTGAATCGGATGCCTTCTTCTGCGTTAGGGGAAAAGGTCCCATTCTCGATTGCGTTTCCCGAGAAGGATCTTTTCTCCCTTACGCCTCGTGTTTTTGGATCAGTTGCATTTGTTCATTGCTTCTCTCCTGGCTTGACAAGCTCTCTCCTAGAGCTGTCAAATGCTGTGTTTGTGGGTTATTTCCAAAACCCAAAAAGGTTATCGGTGTTTTGATCCAGTTAGAAGACGATACTATGTTAGTGCAGATGTCACCTTCTTTGAGTCCATTATGTATTTTTCTCCTACAGGTGACAGGCTCACTCACTCAGAAGAAGGGGATGATATCTATGTGCCTCCTCCTCCTACTCCTTCACCACCACCACCACCGCCACCACCGCCACCACCGTCACCACCAACTACTACATTTTATCCTCAGGTTTATCAGCGTCGGCCCCCTCCTCATGTGCCATCTCCATCATCCAGCATGCCCGAGGTATGTACTGATCATTTGAGTTCTTCTGATGGCACGGGTGATTTGCATGTACAGCTGATATACAGGGTTCTGATGATACTCCAACTCCTCCAGTTGATGACCTAGATATTCCTATTGCACATCGAAGGCAAAAGCGTGCGCGGACGATGAATCCCAAGTATGGATGGAGTTTGGATCTCAGGTTTCATTGGAGCGTCTATCCACAGAATTTCACCAGTTTGTCGTGGGTTTATCGGCAGTAGAGATCCCACGGTCATACCAGGAGGCACTACAGAGCAGTCCGTGGCGTCTAGCTATGGAGGAGGAGATGGCGGCGTTGCAGTCGCGTGGTACGTGGAGTATTGTGCATCCTCCACCAGGTGCGTCAATAGTGGGCAGCAAATGGGTATTTACTGTTAAGCATAGGGCTGATGGTACGGTTGATAGATACAAAGCCAGGTTGGTTGCTCGTGGGTTCACCCAAACATATGGGGTGGACTATCAGGAGATGTTTTCTCCGGTAGCACGTCACTCTACCTTACGGATTCTGATTGCAGTTGCTGTTGTTCGTGACTGGCCCCTGTTTCAATTAGATGTCAAGAATGCTTTCTTGTATGGTGATTTGCAGGAAGAAGTTTATATGCAGCAGCCACCAGGGTTTGCTACTGAGGGGGAGTCCAGTATGGTGTGTCGTCTTCATAAGGCCATATATGGCCTGAAGCAGAGCCCACGGGCTTGGTTTCAGAAGCTCTCGGAGTTGATTGAACAAAAGGGCTTCGTCAGATCTACAACAGATCATACTCTCTTTGTAAAGAGAGACCAGCGAGGTATTGTGATCATCTTAGTGTATGTTGATGATATTGTTATCACTGGCAGTAATGAGCAGGGCATTCAAGCAGCCAAGGATTTTCTTAGCGAGCAGTTTGTTACGAAGGATCTGGGTACACTTCGTTATTTTTTGGGATTGGAGTTTGCACGAAATGAGCAAGGCATGGTAATGACACAAAGGAAGTATGTTACTGACCTGTTATCTGAGACAGGTATGGCAGGATGTAGACCAGCTAATACTCCTATGGATCCTAATGTTAAACTTTATGATGATGACTCTGAGGAGGTGGACAAGAGACGATATAGAGAGCTAGTGGGGAAGCTGTTGTATGTTACTATTACACGACCTGATATATCCTTTGCGGTGAGCAGGGTAAGTCAGTTCATGGAGCAACCCAGGCAGGCTCACATGAATGCGGTCTTTATGATCTTGAGATATCTGAAGTCATCTCCAGGTGCTGGTCTTCTGTTTAGAAGAGATACCTCCATATCCATCACGGGTTGTGCTGATGCAGATTATGCTGGGTGTCCTAATGATAGAAAGTCTACTTCAGGCTTTATTGTATTTGTTGGCAGCTCACCAGTGGCTTGGAAGAGTAAGAAACAAACTGTCGTGGCTCGATCTAATGCAGAGTCAGAATATAGGGCAATGGCCCAAGGTAGTGCCGAGATGATGTGGGTTAAATCTGTTTTGACTGATTTAACTATTGAAGTACCTCTTCCTATGCAGCTCAAATGTGATAATCAGGCAGCATTGTTTATAGCCAATAATCCAGCCTTCCATGAAAGGACAAAGCACATTGAAGTGGACTGTCATTATACACGGGACTTGATTCAAAAAGGGCTTATTTCGACATCTTATGTATCATCAGGAGAGCAGATTGCAGACATGTTCACCAAGGCTCTTGCTAGGGGTCCATTTCATCTCTGTTGTTCCAAGCTGAGCATGTTAGATATATATGCTCCAGCTTGAGGGGGAGTGTTAGAATAATTATGTTAGTTTATTGTGTTAGAATAATTATGTTAGTTTATTGTCCCTGTTTCTGTAAATTACCCATAGAGCTTTTCTCCTATATAAGAGAGCTCTAGGGTTTGATGAAATTTATCTTGATTTTTCCCTCAACAATACCATATTAAATCTTTAATCATGCTCATCATTTGTACGTTACAATGAATCTGTACGTTAACTCCATGCACAATTTTATTAGAAGGGCTCACTTTTCATATGAACCTTGAAAGGCCTTGCCACGTCCAGGTGTACATAAAAAAAGTGCAAGGAGACCGGAGAAATACAAATGACACACAGCTGCCACAAACGTAAACACCAAGATCTACCAGGTTTGAGGCTGCCATTCCCTACAGGACGCGAGAAGGGATCTAATGGGGACATGTCTCCATATTGTTCTTCTCAAGTACAAAAAATACTATGAGGATCTTTATATAGAACAATACCCAATGTTGACAAGTACGGGATTAAACAATAGACAAGTGATTGGATGTTGGATACACTCAATTACCTATCTAACTTATTGCATAACTCTAATATCCCCCTCAAGCAGGAGCTTTAAAGATTAAGATTGTTACAAAAAAAACCTCACCTAGCACCTCTTCTTGAGGAAGTAGTTAGGAGGGATGAAGTGCCGATCTTCACGTCATAAAATTGATGGGCAGCTGGAGTAGGAGACTATTCCAAGTAGTAGTAGGACAGTAGTAGTGCAAGTCTCGTCCCAAACAACAACAATAGAGTGGTCTTCTCCCATACAAAGATCTCGAAAGTGGGCATCTCGTATACATAAGTTCAAAGAATGGACCTCGCTCACCCATAATCCTCAAGAGTAGCTTTCTTACATGGGAACCGCAAAAAGTGAGTCTATTATCAGGACCTTTATGGAAGGTTATGTAAGAACCCCAAAGAAGGGATTTCATACTAAGTTGCACAAAAATAAGAGTACGGAGCTAAAAATGATCCCATTTTCCTAGAGATAAAATGTGTCTCTCTCACGGGATCTCAGGTAAAGGTAGAGCACCAATCTACTCTTACATCATCCATATTCCATATTAGCCGAATTCATGCAAGTATTCAATTAAGTTGGGAGAAGGAAAAAATGGGGGGAGAGATAACACCTTTTCTCCCTCCTCTTTTTTCTCAACCTTTTTTATCTGTTTTATTTTGAACCAAAACAACAACAACAAAAGTCTTTTCCTACAATAAGTAGGGTCGGCTACATGGATTCTTTGCATCCCTTCAGATCTAACTTGGGTCAATCTGGGGCTTACAACCAAAAAACTAAGATTCCTTCGGATAGTCTCATTCCAACAATTCTTGGGCCTTCCTCGCCCTCTCTTAGCCGGCTCAACATCCCAAACTCGCTTCTCCTAACTGGTGCATCAACCAACCTCCTTTGTAAATGGCCAAACCACCTTAAGCAGTTTTCTCGCATCTTATCCTCGATCGGAGCTACACCGACTTTCCTTCTGATTGCATCATTCCGAATCCGATCTTTACATGTATGTCCACACATTCACATTAGCATTTTCATTTCTGCTATTGCCATTCTCTGCACATGTCTATGGTTTACATGCCATCATTCAGATCCATCGAGCATAACAGATCTCATAGCTACTTTGTAAAACTTTACTTTGATTCTCAAAGGAATTTTCTTGTCACGTAGAATAGTAGAGGCTTCTTTCCACTTTAGCCAACCTGCATTTATTCTATGAGTAATATCTCCATCAATTTCCCCATCATGTTGCAAAATAGATCCCAAGTATCTAAAAGAATCTTTCTTCTGAATGTTATCGTCACCAATCTTCACCTCGATTCATTCACCATTGCTTCCATCAAAAGTGCACTCCATATATTTAGTCTTAGCCCTATTATACAAAATCTTTTAGTCTCTATTTGGGTACAATCTTGGAGATTACATGTTCTATAAAAAAAGATTGGATTCAGAATGATGCGATCAGAAGGAAAGTTTCTGTAACTTTAATAGAAGATAAGATGAGAGAAAATCGCTTTGGCCATTTGTTAAGGAGGCCGGTTGATGTTCCAGCTAGAAGATACAAGATTTGGGATGTTGAGCCGATTAAGAGAGGGTGAGGAATTTGATGGGTCTCTAAAAGAGGACCATCATATTTCTCTCAAAAAAAGAGAGGGCGGGGAAGGTCCAAGTGTTGGAATGAGACTATCCGAAGGGATTTTAGTTATTTGGATTAAAGCCCAAGAATAAACCAAAATAGATCTGAATAGATGCAAAAAATCCACGTAGCCGACCCTACTTGATTATGGAAAAGGCTTTGTTGTTGTGAACTAAAACCTTTTTTATTTGTCCCTGTCTCCTTCTATCAATTGTTTTAATTTGTTATCATTTCTTTTCCTTTTTTCTTCCACAAACCATAGCTTCACTTGTACCTAAAAGGGCATAAAACCACCATTTCTTCTTCTTCTTCTTTAATTTTCCAATAGTAGGGTTCAAATGAACCCAATTCAAGCCTCCTTGCTTGGTGTTGCATATGCGCAATGCTTACGACCGGCATTGCCATCTTGCTCTAGCATTGGCAATGCCTATCTTATCTTTCGATCATGTAACGCATGGCTTCCATGATCATTGTAGGATTTTGGGTGCTGCCAAATACACACCACCAATCTTATTTGGTTGTTTCTATTAGTATCTTGATTGCATAGTAATTGTATCATTATTTTGATGATAACAAATCTCTATGAGTACAGATAGCTCTGCAGATTTTATGACAAGTCGCTGCAAGTTTGAAGTACAAAAATTGTGGACAAGCTGAAAGTTGTGGATAAAGTGAAGAAGAAGAAAGAATACTTTTGTAATAAGCATATGTAAAAAGTCTCAAATATATATGCATGTGTATAATGTAGGCATATTGAGTCCAAGCCTTATTGATCGAACAACCTTCCCGATTCGATCGATCAATTGCCTCAGATAGACCAACCTAATTGACTTGATTGACCGTTATTGATTGAATGACCCGCTTGAATTGATCGATCACCCGTAAGCGACTAGCTGTCTTTTATGATCGATCACTATTTGAATGGAAACCTCCAATGGTTGTATTATGATCGATCACCTCGATCTACATGATCGATCAACTTGAGATGATCGATCACCTTCTTTGTATGATCGATCATATGTATAAAATCTTAATGATTTCTTTCCTGATTTGTCTCCAACAACTATATTTTTGAGAGGTCGTCCTCCACCACTATAAATAGGACCTTGGACCCATTATTAAGAACACATTCCAAGGCAACGCCTCTCTCTCTCAAAGGTCTATTTGAGCCCTTCTCTCTCGCTCTCTACTTAAAGATCACATCTTGAGAGCCAGTCGTCTAACTTAGGTTGTGGTTTTTACCCAGTGGGGTTTCCACGTTAAAATACTTGTCTCTTATGGTTGTTCTTGTTATGTGGCTTGATTGTCTTATCCGTGGTGACTATTATCTGTTTTATTTATTTATTGTTCATAACATTTTGTTAGAGATCTAGAGTAGTCTTCAACTCACTTTGCCTTGAGGCTTCCTCGTGTTGCCAACACCTCCAAGCTTGTCTCTGCGTCATGCCATTAATACAACGACCCATTATCGCTAACATGCCCCCACCTTCTTGCATGAGAAATAGACGGTGTTGTCCCTTTAACAATGATGAAGCATGCACGAAACATTGCAAGAGATCATCAATGCATTCTCCTCGTACACCTCCATCTCGCATCCATCTTGCGTGCTTGAGTGGTGTTGTGTACATAGTCGCATTGCTTGCCTAGAGAAATGCTTCTTGCTATCGTAGTTCGCAATCATGTGCTGGATGCACTTCTCTAACACCACTCGCTTATAGATCCAACATACTTTGTCATTGTGTGTTGTAATTTCATGAAGCGGCCTCGATGATCATGTCTATAATTTGATTTGTCATTTCATGCGGTTCAACAATCTTCACCATATGATCTTTAAAAAACACAAACATCAAGAAATGTTGAAAAGAAAAGATAATTGAATGAAAATAAATCTCATCAGGAAACCCTTGAATCGATTTTCTCATATACCGTGTAAGAGTTAATACAAAAGTATGATCATCACGAACAAGAACACCAAGATTTTTGTGTCTAAGATTGTCATGATGACCACTCTACTCCACCAAAAAGGGACTCAATGTGCGCAAATCTTCATATTATATTTCTAGGATACAGAGGATGGCACTTGTGCCTTCATATAGACCCATCGATCTACACAAGCCCCGTGACAATGATTAAGCATCCTAGTGGGAAGGGAAACTGAACCCAACTTCCCATTTTTTAAACAAGGGAATATGGTGATTAGAAATTATTAAGATATGTGCGCTGCTCTGTCGCTCTTTTTATATATATTGTTTATTTTCGTTGTCATGTTTATGCAATTTACTCATAGAGCTTTTCTCCTATATAAGAGAGCTCTAGGGTTAGATGAATGTTATGTTCATTTTTTCTCCTCAACATGGTATCAGAGCGACAGTCCTAGACCAGAGCCTGTGACCTAACCCTAGCCCCTCCCCACCAAGACCCCTCTCTCCCCACGCCGCCGCTGGGCCTCATCACCGCCGCCAGGCCTCCTCGCCGCCCCCCCCACCGTCGCCGCCAGGCCTTCTCACGCGGGGGGTGACGCCGCCGTCTCTCTAGGGCTGCCAAAGCCTTGCGTGTTCGCCATCCTCATTTGATCGAGAGTTAGGTCCTCCTTTGGACCTATAGGGTGTGACAGGTTCATCTAAAACACCCAAGCCACCAAAAGGCAGCGTCGAAGAATTGAAGAGGTTGTGGTATAAGTCCACATACAACTATCTTCACATATGTTTGTGTAGACACAAGTCTTGTTCGTTGTGAATTCCAGTCTTGGTGATTGTCGTTGTTATGGGTGACAACAAAGCAGATGCTTCATCCATGAGGGGCTTCAAAGGTACAACCCCCATCGTCAAAATGGATGGCACGAACTATGAACTGTGGGCCATGCAATTCATGAGTCTGATGCAGTGTAATGGCAAGAAGCACATCCTCACGGTGGAGGAACCAATTGACAAGACTGGGATAAATGCTTCATGGGAGGCAGATGATGCTTATGCACGAGTATGGCTATTTGGGACTATGTCCTCTGAGATAGCTAATGATATTCTGAGCCAGCCAACGACGAAGGCTATGTGGGACATTCTCGCCACCACATACTCACCGGCGAAGAATGAGTCGAAGATACTCCAGCTCCAGCACGACATCTTCACATCCAAGCAGAATGGTCATCCCCTTCATACCCTCTATACTTCCTTGAGGGGTATGTTTGAAAAGTTGCATGGTTACATTCCCTTGACTGCTACGCCAGATCAGCTCAAGGCATACAGAGATTCTGTGATGGCTGGAGTCTTTCTAGCAGCTCTTGATCCTGAGTATGATGCTGCTCGTGCCCAGATCCTTACTGACGCTACCATACCTCCAATGGAGGAGGCATATCGTAGATTGAGTAGACTATCTGTATCCTCAGGAGGTACTTTGCAGTCCCAGACATCTTCAGCTATGGCTGCCTCTCGTGGTAGGGGAAGCCATTTTCCATATCGTGGAAGAGGGAGCACAAACCGTGGCAGAGGAGGGGGTGGTCGACCCCGTCCGCCGTGCACCTATTGCCATAGATCCGGCCACTCTGAGGATACATGATATTCCAAGTATGGGTTTCCTGCTTCAGCCCGGGCTGTAGAGCAGACACAACCAGTTGGGAGCCCTTCACCTGCTCCTGATCAGAGATTTGATGAGCTTGTTGCTCGACTTAGGGATATTATGCCCACTACCAGTTCGACTGGATCTCCTTCAGGATCTTCAGACGTGGCTGCCTCAGCATCAGCATCTACGTCAGGTACAGAGTATGCCTTTACTACTTGTTACAGGGCGGACTTGTCAGAGTGGATCATGGATTCAGGTGCATCACATCATCTCTGTGGTGACAAAGGTCAGATTAGTGACATTCGTCCTGCACAACCCGGATGATCAGTTGTGATAGTAGATGGTACACATTCCCCCATTACTAGTCAGGGGGAGGTGCAGTTGACTCCTACCTTGAGGCTTCCTAATGTTCTCTATGCCCCTGAATTTTCTATGAATTTATTATCAATTAGTCAAATCACCAGAGATTTACATTGCCATGCCATATTTGATCCATCTGCTCTTGTGTTTCAAGATATACTTACGGGCAGAGTGATTGGAAGTGGCCGTGAGCAAGGGGCCTTTACATACTTGTGCAGTCTCCGTATGCCAGTGCCTCATCTTCTCTACGCACTGGGTATGTTTCTCCGTACATGTGGCATCTGCGATTTGGTCACCTTCCTCTGCAAAAGCTCGTGCATGTTCTTCCACAGATTTCTCATCGCTCCACTTTTCAATGCGAGGCTTGCCAGGTTGGGAAGCATTACCGGTCCTCTTTCCGGAGTTGTCAGGGTCCAAGTAGTCATAGTCTGTTTGAGTTATTTCATTTCGATATTTGGGGTCCTAGTCGTGCCCCAGATCATCAGGGACACAGATTTTATCTTGTTGCTGTTGATGAGTTTTCTAGGTTGTCTTGGGTTTTTCTTCTTAAGGATAAGTCTGATGCTGGTCCTGTTATCCAGTATTTTATTAATGAAGTGAAGAACATCTTTTCTGCTAGAGTCAAGTACATACATTCTGATAATGCTCTAGAATTCTGCAGTAATCAACTCTCTCAATTTCTTAGGTCTCATGGCATTGTGCATCAGACATCGTGTGCATATACCTCCCAACAGAATGGGTGGCTGAAAGGAAACACCGCCATCTTTTAGATATTACCAGAACCCTCTTGATTCAAAGTCGTGCTCCTCATTCCTATTGGGGAGATGCGGTTCTAACTGCTTGTTATCTGGTAAATCGTATGCCTTCTTCGGTGTTAGGGGAGAAGATCCCGTTCTCGATTGCGTTTCTCGAGAAGGATCTTTTCTCGCTTACGCCTCGTGTCTTTGGTTCGGTTGCGTTTGTTCATCAGCTCCCTCCTAGTCATGACAAGCTGTCTCCCAGATCTGTTAAATGTGTGTTTGTTGGGTATTCCAAAATCCAAAAGGGATATCGTTGTTTTGACCCAGTTCGACGAAGATACTATGTCAGTGTTGATGTCACCTTCTTTGAGTCTATTATGTATTTTTCTCCCATAGGTGACAGGCTTGCTCCTTCAGATAATGGAGAAGATATCTATATGCCTCCTCCTCCGTCGTTACCATGTTCTACTCCTCCACCACCACCACCGCCGCCGCCGCCGTCTCCTACTTTCTTTCCTTAGGTATACCAGCGAAGACCCTCTTCTCCTGCGCCTCCTCCATCATCCAGCACGCCCAAGGTATGTACTGAGCATTTGAGTTCTTCTAATGGCATGGGTGATTTGCATGTACAGAATGAGGTACCGGATGCAGATAATATGTCTACTACTTCTGTCGATGATCTGGACATCCCTATTGCATTTCGAAGGCAAAAACGTGCACATACGATGAACCCCAAATATGGGGTGGACTTTGGTTCTGATGTTTCCTTAGAGCGTCTGTCCACGGAGTTTCGGAACTTTATTGTGGGGTTGTCAGCTGTACAGATACCACGGTCGTATCAGGAGGCTTTGCAGAGCAGTCAGTGGCG
The DNA here is from genome assembly GCA_037367405.1 of Ottelia alismoides. Taxonomy (NCBI): domain Eukaryota; kingdom Viridiplantae; phylum Streptophyta; class Magnoliopsida; order Alismatales; family Hydrocharitaceae; genus Ottelia; species Ottelia alismoides. The sequence goes on from JAZKJV010010151.1 coordinate 12,754, forward strand.
TTTAGCCATGGAGGAAGAGATGGCAGCGTTACAATAGCGGGGTACTTGGAGTGCCGTCGACCCTCCACCAGGTGCGTCTGTTGTTGGTAGCAAATGGGTTTTTACTGTGAAGCATCACGTTGATGGTACAGTGGACCGATACAAGGCCAGGTTGGTTGCTCGTGGGTTCACACAGACATATGGGGTGGACTATCAGGACACGTTTTCTCCTGTGGCGCGTCATTCTACCCTATGAATTCTCATTACTGTGGCTGTAGTCCGTGATTGGTCACTTTTCCAGTTGGATGTCAAGAATGCTTTTTTGTATGGTGATTTGCAGGAAGAGGTCTATATGCAGTAGCCACCTGGGTTTGCTGCTGAGGGGGAGTCCAATATGGTGTGCCGTCTTCATAAGGCTATATATGGTCTTAAGCAGAGTCCAAGGGCTTGGTTTCAGAAGCTCTCAGAGTTGATAGAACAGAAGGGGTTTGTCAGATCTAATGCAGATCATACTCTATTTGTAAAGAGAGGCCAGAACGATGTTGTGGTCGCCTTAGTTTATGTTGATGACATTGTTATCACTGGCAGTGATGCACAGGGAATCCAAACAGCTAAGGACTTTCTTGGAAAGCAGTTTGTGACAAAGGATCTGGGTACGCTTCGTTACTTCCTTGGATTGGAATTTGCACGAAATCAGAAGGGTATGTTTATGACACAAAGGAAGTATGTTACTGATCTTCTATCTGAGACATGTATGACAGGATGTAGACCAACTACTACCCCGATGGATCCCTAATGTGAAGCTTCACGATGACGGATCTGAGGAGGTGGACAAGAGATGCTACAGAGAATTGGTAGGAAAATTACTGTATGTTTCTATTACCAGGCCTGATATATCTTTTGTTGTTAATAGAGTAAGCCAGTCCATGGAGCAACCCAGGCAGGCGCACATGGATGCAGTATTCATGATTTTGAGATATTTGAAGTCATCCCTAGGCGCAGGTCTTCTGTTTAGAAGAGACATGTCTCTCTCAGTTAAAGGGTGTGCGGATGCAGATTATGCTGGGTGTCCTAATGACAGGAAGTCTACTTCAGGTTTCATTGTATTTGTTGGCAGTTCACTAGTCTCATGGAAGAGTAAGAAACAAACTGTCCTTACTCGATCCAGTGCAGAATCAGAATATATGGCAACGGCCCAAGGTAGTGCTGAGATGATGTGGGTCAAGTCTGTCCTGACTGATCTAATGATTGAAGTACCTCTTCCTATGCATCTCAAATGCGATAATCAGGCAGCTTTATTTATAGCTGATAATCCAGCATTCCATGAAAGGACGAAGCATATCGAGGTGGACTGCCACTACACTCGGGACTTGATCCAAAAGGGGCTTATCTCAACATCTTATGTTGCATCAGGAGATCAAATTGCAGACATGTTTACTAAAGCTCTAGCTAGAGGTCCTTTTCATCACTATTGTTCCAAGCTGAGAATGATAGATATATATGCTCCAGCTTGAGGGGGAGTGTTAAGATATGTGTGTTGCTTTGTTGCTCTTTTTATATATATTGTTTATTTTCGTTGTCCTGTTTATGTAATTTACCCACAGAGCTTTTCTCCTATATAAGAGAGCTCTAGGGTTAGATGAATGTTATGTTCATTTTTTCTCCTCAACAGAAACCACTGACGTATTCTTTTTTAACCAATTCCCAAGATCCCTTCTCATGATTTATGAAATCATCACGACAAATATTAAATCATTTCGATTATATTATCGAAATCTCCCTAATGCAACTTAAAGAAAAGCAAACTATAGTGCTGCACTGTTAGTTTGTTTCCAAGCACCCATGATCATAATGTGCAAACGTTCACCATTATTACTCAAATTTCAGAAAACATGCTAATACGTTGTATACAACTTGACATGGGTAGGAAACACATCGACACCCACCACATATTGCTTGACAACAAAATCCTGCAACCGTCCCCACAACAACAATCGAGCCATTTAATAGTGTGCAGGATCGATTCCTTGCATCCCAATAGATCTGATTTGTATCATACAGACGAGGTTCTAAAGATGCCATGCCTTCTCAATAGTTTCACTCCAACATTTCTTTGGTCTTTATGCATTCTCTTGCGATGCTTCTCTTTCAATTACTCACATCTTCGAACAAGGGCAAGAGATGACCTTTGTGCATAAAGAAATCATAACATAGGATGGCCTTGTTTTGGATTGAATGAGGGGAATGTGGGATAAGATGGAAAATAACAGTATGCCCTAGCGTGATGGTTATTTTTGGAGTAGAGATCTTTTGAATGTTGGCAATATTTTGCAGGGATGATGATTAAAATGTTGGTTATATTTAGAGGGAACTTAACTAAGTTATTGGATATATTTTTCAGTCCATCATGGACAAGGTAAAACAGTTGCAGAAGCTCATAGCAATTAAATAATAGGTGTTAAAAAACAAAATTATTTTGAATCAGTTAAAATTACTGCCCTCTTCCAAGTGTTCAGACAATTTATTCTACATAGTAAATTGTTTTCTCTTCCAAATGTTCAAACCGTTTAATTATAAACAAATAGAAAATTGAGTAATTGGATAGTAAATTAACAATTACGGATCCATATTTTACCTCCCTTTCATGTAGATAATTAGTTAAAAAATGTGAGTAGGGATAGGGGGTCATTTTGTAAATCACAACCCTGCAGAATAAAATCCACCCCACCAAATTGGCGGTGCAACAATTTGAGGTATAACCCTCTTTTAAGAGGTGTAAGCTACGTTGAGATAGCTTTATTGATTGTTGTATTCTCACCTTCATATACTTCTAGTTTAATTCCACATCACTTATGTACTATTTTAACCAATGTTCCTCCTCGTATATAAGGAGGGATATATCCCTCGTAATAAATAAGTCCTCTATTTTTTCGAATGGGGAATCAGAACTACGGTCCAGGCAAGTGACTAACGTACTCTACCAAATAATCCTCCTTTTCTCTCCACCGAACATGAAGGACTTCTCATATCTTCAAGACTTCCGTAATAATATTGGGTTGATTGAACTAAAATCCGCAGGACCATCTTTTACTTGGAATAACAAGTAAAGATACTATTAAAATATCAAGAAAAGTCTTGATAGTATTTTTGCTACCGGAGACATGGGCATCTACATTTTCAAATGCAGGTGTCCTTCACCTACTATACACGATGACCACTCCCTGATTCTCCTTAAATTAGAAAGAAGTAGCACCTAGGCCTTGGAGGTTTGAATTAAAGATACTATTAGTGTCTTGACGACAAATTAGATCCTCCCCAAATTCGAGCCACCCGCTTCATCAACAAGCCATTATTCATCGGTTCCAAACTTCGAATTCTCATCCCCTCATCCTTCTTCTAAAGCATCATGGTTTTCCAACCCACCAAAGGCATCCCATGTGACTTGTCAAATGAGGTCTAGAAGAGATGCCTCATAAGCACCTCCAACTTTCCTTTCACCCAACTGGTAACGTGCGTATAGATAAAAAAACATTGGGATAGTCGAGAGAATTTCCTTCAATAGCACTAGGCAGCCACCTTTCGAAAGGCAGGCTACATGCCGGCTCGCCAACTTCTTCTCCATTCCCTCAATAACAGGTAACCAATAAGATGATCATATTTATAAAGTTTTAAGTTCTTATTTGCTTACCTTAAACGTTCTGCTCTACACATCAGCCTATCAAATTGTGCATTGTACGTGTCAGTATAGGTATATTGTACCAAACTTGTATCCAAACATATATTTTAGCAAATAAATATGGATTCCTATCATATTTATTGTTTAAAACACAATGAAACCATAAATTTTAAAAAGAATACCCATTTTCACTGACTTGGGTGAAATTTCTGAAATTCGGTTTCTCTATGTCGGCAACATGGATGAAATCGACATTTTAGACCCTGATCTTTATCAAAGATACTTTCCTAGAAGAGGCAATCTTTTCTTATGCGTCGATTTAAGGGAGAGTGTGAGATAATATATATGAATGCATGTATTTTTTTTTCACTTATGTCATGCTTAGTTATATAATCCTCCACTAAACCCTAGATGTCGTGAGTGTTTGTATAATCTTCCAGTAAACCCTATACTCCTTCACTTCAATCTAAGAGAGCCTAGGATCTCCTAATAATCATGTCATTCCATTCTTCCTACAACGGGCTATTGTGAAAGCGGAGTGAAGGTTGGACCCTAAATCCCTCACCTTTGACCTACATAGCATTTCACCACAAAGTCCATCAGCTCTAGACCAATCATCCAAACAAAACAATAATTGTGCACCATTTTTTGATTTCTACACTTATTGAGTCAACAATATGAGAAGTCATCCTCACAGCACCTCTCGTGAGCAATGGATGCAAGATGTTTCCTTGCTTCTGCTCATACTCTCGTGGATATTGTTGGTGTTGCTCGTGACGTCATTTTCGGATAGAGATATTTACACACATAAAGCTGAGTAATTTCATAATTATGCACATAACCCTGTGTAATTGTGAATTACACCCAGGACCCTCAATAGTGCTTAACTCTTACACCCATAACCCCGTGTTAACTTCCATCCAATTTCCCATTAACTATGACGGTATCCGTCAAATATTTTACATTTTCACCCTTTATGTTCCCATTATTTACAAATAAATCACTCCCCTTCCTCCTCCACCCCCCTGCCGACCACCTCCTCCTCCAGCACCCATCTCCTCTTCTCCTCCCCCCTTCTGTCGGCTACCTCCTCCAGCACCCATCTCCTCTTCCCCTTCCCCCCACCTGCCGACCACCTCCTCCTCCAGCATCCATCTATTCTTCCCCTTCCCCCCGCCAACCATCTCCACCCCCCCCGACCATCTCCTCATCCCCTTCCTCCTCCTCCCCCCGCCAGGTCATCAAGTCGTGACACACCCACCCCCCGCACCTCCTCCCCCTCCTCTTCTTCCATCTCCTCCTCCTCCTCCTTCCCGCTCGCGAGTCTGAAGTCCACAAGGAGCGGCTGGAGCTTCCCCGGCGGCGCACACCCCTTCAACGACGACCTCTTCCACAGTCTCATCGCCGTCTTTCGCGTCCTCTTGTTCATGGACACATCCGCGGACGTAATGGATCTCCTATCCGAAACCCTATATGAAATTCCCTATGGATTCAAAGAGCTCTACCACAGAATTGGGTCTCCTTCACCAGCACGGGAGGCGGGTTGACGACGGGTTTGGGGGGGAGGGGTTGCTGGAGCCTGGAGGAGGAGGTGGTCGGCGTGGTGGTGGGGGTGTTGCTGGAGGAGGAAGGGGAGGTGGTTGACGTGGGGTTGTTGGAGGAGGAAGGGGGGAGGAGGTGGTTGGCGGGGGGGTGGTGGCGGGAGGGAGTGGTGGGTCGTTGGAGGAGGAGGGGGTGATTTTTTACTTTTGGAAATTTTAATAACCGTTAGAGAGCCATTGGTTAGATTAACCCAATGGTCTAGTTGGGTTAACGAATTAATCTAACGGCGGGTTGTGGATGTGAGACGGAGTGATTATTCGGGGTTCCTGGTGTAATTCATGATTACATTAGGTTATGTACATAATTACGAAATTACTCAGAGTTATGTGTGTAAATATCCCTTTCGGATATTATAAGAGCTATGATAGGGAGTTGGACATTGTAGTGCTTCTTATTATGATATTAAATCCAAATCACCTATATTGTATGTATTAGTGCTTCTTGTTTAATTTTTTTTATGATTATACGCTGATGTTCTTGTTTTTTGCAAGTGATAGCAGTCATACTTTGTTGTCCAGGGCTTAGCTCTTCCTCAATGCAAACAAATACGAAGATATTAGCTCTAAATAAAACCCGACTTGAATATCACATGGACCTTTGATTGGGATTTGCGGAAGATCGCAGACGTGGCACAACTACATTGAATGAACTGATAAGGATTCAAGGTATTTCACGATATTAGCTTTAAGCATGCATATAGTTATCCTCATGATCTAAAAGATGTGACTGATAACGAATAGATGAAGTAACTGATGGATTATAACTCTATTTGGTCTAATATAACATGGGTGAATTATTGTGAATACATGGAGGCCGTAAGATGATGCTAGTAATAAAGTAGAGGATACAGGACATTGATCTACCCAGGATCTCCTAATCTTGGAGGGTTATAAGATATGTATCTATAATCAAATATCTGCTATTTCATATGTTATTTATTTTATATATCCTTTTATGATTAAGCTCGTATATGGATTTTCTTTAAAAGGGTATGCATCCAAATCCATGCTCATCCTAAATATATTAAAACTCCTTAACAAGTGAGTTACGTAAGCCAAGACTAAAGAATAGTCTTTGCACAGAGAAATTGCAATTTCAGCAAAAAAATTGTGGAAAAGTGCCAACTAAATAGCCCGCAAACAAAACATAGTTTCCAATTGCATTGTCTTTGCTATGAAATGAACCTCTGCATGTGATGCCCAAAAGTTTAAAAGAAGACATATCAGCCCCAAGGAATTGATCTCATCCGCCAAAGCTCGATAGCCTCATCACATGTAAAAAAAGTATGTGCTAACTCCTTTGTACTAGCCAACAAACAAGACATTCCACCCTAGGGGTGCCTTCAAGTTCCAAATCAAATTGCAATCACACTGCATCAGGATCATACATACACGTTGAACCCAATGATCTTTGCAGTTGAAGGGGTCTACAACGAGACTAAGTTCCTCCACCAACTTCAAAAATTGCAGCAATATTTTCTTAGAGAATGTTGAGCAAAAAGTTAGGAGCTAAGCATGTTTAAACCAAGCCTCTGAGGCAATCATATCTCAATAAGAAGCCAAACCTCATGAAACGATCACGCAGAGATCGCCCACCTTGCCAATCATCAGACCAAAACTTAAAAAAACACTCATCACCTAGCATCAGGCGGATTCAAATAGAAAGTTCGGGTAGAATGGAGCAAAGCCCCTTCTAAATGATGAGGAAGAAGGTTCGCTTTAGATGGAAGAGAACTCTGATTAAGCATGGATCCCATAAATTCCTCTATTCATCTGCAAAGTGAGTCTTCACCACTACTCCAAAGTGAAGCCACCTACTTCTATATGAGGGCCTTATCCATCTTTTAAGGTCTCAAAACTCTAAAGCCACACTCGTCAAGTGGTCTTGTCACCAAGTCCCAATTCACTAGTGAAACCCCACCCAAGCTGCCAATCGAAATTACAAAGACCACCAAATCCAGCAATGCTAAGCAACCTCTCTGAGACAAGTATGAAGCCTTCCAGCCAGAGAGATTATGCAACCGATCTAATTGCTTTAGGTGACCCTACGATAAGGGGAGTCCCATGTATGACAACAACAAGTTCCCACGTGACTTAGGAAGCATCCTACAACAATAAGCAATTTCCACATCAAAAGAACGAAAAGAACAAAGGTAGACTTTGTGTGTTTATTAAAAAGGATCAAGAGCTCTCCAAAGAAGTCCTAAACATTGAACATCTCCTTAACCTCATCCATCCCACCCTCGATGAAAACAATAGTATCGTTTACATATTGAAGTATTGGGACAAATATATCATTAAGCAACAAGCCCTCACCAATACACGTTTGCATTGCATGTCCAACCATTACAAGAAGAGCATCAGCAACCAAGACAAAAAGATGTGGGACAAGGGGACATTCATTCTTGACTCCCTATTGAGGTTGATAGAAACCCCTCGGACAATCAAATAGCAAAACTGATATGGCATAATAGAGACTACCATCATAAATTCTTTTGAGTTGCATTATTGCGTAGTTTGCTTTCTAAGATATTCAATGATTTAGCATGTGGCAGTGGCATAAAACATAGTACAAGAATAACCTCATAAATAGTAACATGTCATTCACTACTGAAGAGTGCATTTCTATCTTTTTAACGTTTAATGAACTAACCAAACCTTAATGTGATAAAATCACTTTTTAAGTTATTTGTAACGATATCATTGATATCTCTCTTCCTACAGTTTGACCCAAGTGAATCAAAATCAACGATTGAGGTAGAATTCATAGCTCTCTTATTTCTTCCTTATCTACCATATATAGCGGAAAGTGTATTTCATAATCTTTGTTGGAAACTATCGATTCTATAACATTTTGGAGTAGAGTTGAGTTAGATAAAAAAAACAACAGATAAAAATCCGAGATTGTATTATTGACCGACATCTTACAGATTTAGGATAGGAGTTGACTTGGTTTGTTTTCTCCTTTTGAACTCAATGTATATGGAACTCCCCGAAGAGTTATGTCATCCATAGAACTGAAGGATATGGGATAATCCTCAAGCGCATCACGGAAGCGTGAGCGTCGTATCGAATACGACGAGGAGCGACTAGTCGCACTAGTTGCTCGATGCAGCGGAATTTAAAAAAATTTCATACGAGGAAACCACATGATCCAAGAACACTTCTCGGATCGTTTCGTCTAAACCTCAAACAAGTAATAGGATTATCTCTTGAAGCGTGGTTGCGATCGAGTCTCTAAACGAAGATACCTCCTGTCTCAAATCCGATCCGACGGATGAGACGCTTGCGAGCGCGGGGATGAACCGCGTGCTTCTCGCAATCCATGTTGATGATCCAAGTGGCGGATCTCCTGATCTCGACACACGAGATCCGACGTCTTCTTCACGAGCGAGATGCACCGAAGGAGACGGAGATCCACGAGCAGACGATCGAGCAGCATAACGACGATGCTGCGGCGATGGAGAACCTCTCTAGGGCATCCATAGTGGACGGCCATGAGAGGAAGAGAGATGGCGTGTAGAGAGAAAGAGAGAGAGGGAGAGAGTTTGCTTCCAAAAGCATATGTGTGAAGAGAGAGCATGGTATGCCTCTCTATTTATAGGGTTTTGGGATCCATGGATCTCAATCCATGGGACTCATAAAAATCAATGATTGAGATTGATTTATGTCAATCCAATGATCAAGATTGTTGTTGGTAAAAAACAACAACTTGTGATCTAATTTAGATTAAAATATATTTGACAAAATCAAATATAAATCAATCCTAAATTACACCAACAAATAAGGAGAGAATGTATATGGAGATCACATCTCCATATACTTTCCATGTGGATGGCCACCCATTCCAATTAGGAATTGGGTGCCGCCCACTTGATTTCTCATGGAGGCAATCTCATGAGATTTCATGAGATTGCATATTTCCATGGAAATCTCTCTCATTATTTATTTCCAACAACTTTTGTTGGGATTTATTCACCAAAATTAATTCACAATTAATTTTGGGAATATTGCAATCTTGACATTGGAAAATTGTGAATCACATTCACAACCCAAAACAAAATCTAATTTACATTTTCAATTAATTAGACAATGTGTATCCAATACACATTAATAATTAATCAACAAATATAAATTATAATTAGCTCTCTCTAATACATTATAAATCACATTTATAATATATTATGAATAATTGGATATTACTATCCACATTATTCTTATCCACAATAATTAAATCACATTTAATTATATTGGATAACTTATTCTCATGTGCCCAAATAATATGAATCACATTCACATTATTCACATCTTTGATAATCAAATCACATTTAATTATTTAAGATAACTCTCCTTGTAATATGAATCAAATTCATATTAGTCATGATAATTAAATCACATTTAATTATCCATTTTCTCAATGCTCGGATACATATATCAACAATAGAATTATCCATGAACTCTTTCAAGGATAATGCGCTTTCTCCGCGAATACTTGGAGATAAGGACAGGGTGATTGTATTGTTCCACGTATAGTGACTTGGATATTGAGATTTCATCTCAAATCCAGATCTCGGGCCTCCCATAGATGCTTGATTAAATCAAGACCGCAAATCTAATCTTCTCATTGAATCTGAATCACATTCAGATCAATGTCCAACATTTGGATCAAGATCAGATTACATCTACTGAGAGGAGTGACTAAAATCCAGACCCGTTTCATCACTCCCTAGGAATGGAAGCGTCATGGTTATACAATCGTTTATGATCACATCACCCTCAGGTATTCCCAATACCTATACATCCTGCATACTGGAAGACTCAGATTAAACCTGAAGTATTAGATCAACTTTATATTGTCTACATCAGGGTTTTATCAGTAAGTTTCTCATTTTGATCATTGGGAGTTGGTATCGATCATATACTTTCCAAAAGCATATATCATACCTAGGTCTTGATCATATACTTTCCAAAAGTATATATCAAACCTACAAATTCAGTCAAGCTTCCAAAGCGAGACGATCGTGCGCACGGAATTCGATTCTTCCCAATATCTCATGAGTGAGCTCATGTCTTCCGGTTCAGTAGTGAACCTGTATGATCCCTTTGAGAGATCGTATTACTCATATGCCCTTATATGCACACCAGCGCGGCCGGTGTATAGACCTTGATTAGGTCATCAACCTATTGGTCTGCCAAATGTACATACTCAGACATATAGTAACACATCTGTCTCCGGTCAGAGGATGCGTGCCTATATCATGACAGCATACGATATAGGACTTTGGTTATCTCGATCTCGTTAAGTCAACTCTTTGACCTAACTCATCTGACACCTTCGAATCTCTATTCCTATGCAGAGGACCTGCATTAAGAGGTCGGTCAGATATCAGCCTAACTGAGATAGGTTTGCCATCTCCTACTCAGGCTGGAGATCAACTCTTAACAATCATTTGACGGTGCTTGATGAGTCCTCAATCTAACTCATTAGATATCCATCCAAGCACCAGCCTCTATGATTCAATAATTGAATCAACAGTTGTATGATCATTAAGATGACCATGGTACATAACCCTAATTGTACTAAGGGACCTATTATGCAAATTATTTATTCTTCATTTCAGATCAGGGAATATTATTCGCAATAACATTTATTGCATAATAGCTCGCCGTGGGCTCGCATGTCCAACAATCTCCCACTAGCCCAAAGAGCCATAAATGGGCTAATCATTTAAACCCACACTCATGTGACAATGATAGGCTATTTAGAAAATAGCTAGGTAAGCTGATCAGTCACTCTGTTCTCAAGAGACTACGCCAAGTCCTTTTATAGCACTTGCATATCCCCTAGTAACAGTGCTCGCATCCAATGCGAATGTTGCATCTTATGCAACCAATACTCAATATTGTTATAGTGTCCTTGACACTATAGCTCGATTAATTATTATAACCAGTATGCCCATAATCCTTATCAGAATACCTTTATTCCTAGAGATCTCTATCTTTTAAGGTATCTACAACTAAAACCCTTATAGATCACTGTTGGGAAAAGAGAATGAGATTATTTCTATTCCATAGCCCTAGGCTCTCTTATATAGGAGAGTAGCCTATGGGTAAATTACATAAAGAGCATAACAAGAAAAGAAAATAACGAAGAGGTACAATAACTCAATATGCGTCAACACTCCCCCTCAAGATGGAGCATAGATGTCAATCATGCTCAGCTTGGAAGCACACTTCTGAAATGGACCTCGTAACAATGCCTTGGTGAATATATCTGCAGTCTGGTTCTCTGAAGTAACATGAGATGTGGCAATGAATCCTTTCTGAATCATGTCTCGTATGAAGTGACAATCCACCCCAATATGCTTGGTCCGTTCATGGAATGCAGGGTTGTTTGCAATAAATAAAGCAGCCTGATTATCACACTCCAAGTTCATAGGAAGTGGTACATCTAAGCATAAATCTGTCAGCACCGCTTTCACCCACATCATCTCTGTAGTAACCTGGGCCATTGCCCTATATTTGGATTCAGCACTAGATCTAGCTACCACAGTTTGTTTCTTGCTCCTCCATGAGACTAGGGCATCTCCAACATAGACAGCATACCCTGAGGTGGACTTCCTGTCCTTAGGACAGCCTGCATAGTCTGCATCTGCGCATGCTGAGATAGAAATCCCCTTTCCTTTCTTGAATAGCAGACCTTTACCTGGAGAAGATTTGAGATATCTAAGTATCATATGTATTGCATCCATATGCACTTGGCGTGGCTGCTCCATGAACTGGCTCACACGGCTCACTGCAAATAATATATCTGGCCTAGTGATCGTGACATATAACAGTTTGCCTACCAGTTCTCTATATCTTCTCCTATCCACCTCCTCTGTGTCATCATCATACAGCTTCATGCTAGGGTCCATTGGTGTCGTAGCAGGTCGACACCCTAGCATACCTGTCTCACTCAGTAGATCTGTAACATACTTCCTCTGTGACATGACTAATCCATACGGATTTCTTGCAAATTCCAACCCCAGAAAATATCTAAGGACTCCCAGGTCCTTGGTGACAAACTCGGTCCCCAGCCTTTCCTTTGCCTGCTTAATGCCCTGGTCATCATCACCTGTAATCAAGATATCGTCAACATAAACCATGATTACAATAATTCCTCTCGCCGTCTTCTGTACAAACAAGGAATGATCAGCATTGGAGCGTTTATATCCTTGTTTCTCAAAGAGGTCTGACAGCTTCTGGAACCATGCTCTGGGACTCTGCTTAAGGCCATAGATGACCTTATGTAATCTGCAAACCTTGGAACACTCCCCCTCAACAGCAAAACCAGGTGGCTGTTGCATATAGACTTCCTCCTGCAAGTCTCCATACAGAAATGCATTCTTCACATCTAGTTGATAGAGTGGCCATTCTCGAGTGACTGCAACTGATAGCAGGATCCGCAGAGTAGAATGACGCGCCACAGGAGAGAACGTGTCAAGGTAATCTACCCCATATGTCTGTGTGAATCCCCGTGCAACTAGGCGTGCCTTGTACCTGTCAATGGAGCCATCTGCATTGTGTTTAACTGTAAACACCCATTTGCAACTCACCGGGTTGACATCTGGAGGTATAGTAACCAAACTCCATGTTCCTCTAGATTGAAGTGCCGCCATCTCTTCCTCCATTGCTAGCCGCCATCTAGAATCCTGCAAAGCCTCATGGTGGTTCCGTGGAATGTCTGTAGCTGAAAGTGCCAATGCAAACGTCTTGAAGTGTCCAGATAGCCTCTCAAAAGACACAGCTGCTGATACTGGATATTTGGCACAGCTTCTCTTCGGCTTGCGTAGAGCGATTGGAACATCCAAATCCTCTGTGCTATCAACATGCTCCTGTAATGCATCCTGCTCAGAAATGTCGTCAGATCCATCAACATTAATATTTTCATTACATACCATAGGCGAGCTAGTTGACTGGTCAGGACCATGAGCTGGATTCGGCCTGCGGGTGTAATGGAATGGTAACGGGGAGACTGTTGATGGCGATGGTGGTGGCAATGGTGGTGGTGGCGGTGGTGGTGGTGATGGTGGTGACGGTGGTGAGGTTGGTGGTGTCATGAATACGGTATCAGGAGATATAGGTGGTGACTGCATGTTCCCTGTTTCTGAAAAATACATAATGGATTCAAAAAATGTAACATCTGCACTGATCATATACCGCCGACGCACAGGGTCAAAACACTTGTACCCCTTTTGAGTTCTGGAGTACCCCACAAAGACGCACTTGACAGCCCTAGGAGAGAGCTTGTCAGTACCAGGCGACAACTGATGGACAAAAGCGACTGACCCAAACACACGAGGGGTAAGAATGAACAGATCCTTGTCAGGATAAATAAGTGAGAAAGGAACCTGTTCATTCAAGACGGACGAAGGCATACGATTGATAAGATAGCATGCAGTAAGAACTGCATCACCCCAGTATGAGTACGGAACATGACTCTGAATAAGAAGTGACCTTGTGACATCGAGTAGGTGACGGTGTTTTCTTTCTGCAACCCCATTTTGCTGAGACGTATGAGCACAAGAAGTTTGGTGTATGATTCCTTTCGAGGAGTAGTAGTTGGCTAGATTGTTGGTGCACAACTCCAAGGCATTGTCACTTCTCATAATTTTGACAGATGTGGAAAAAACATTCTGAATCTCATTTAGAAAGTGAATAATAATATTTCCTGCTTCAGACTTATTTTTCATTAGAAATACCCATGATGCTCTAGAGTAGTCATCCACAAATACAATATAAAACCTGTGCCCCTGATGATCGGGAACACGACTCGGACCCCAGACATCGACATGAAACAACTCAAACTTGGAGTTACTACTCCGACCTTGACTGCTGGGAAAAGACGACCTGTGATGTTTTCCCAACTGACACGCCTCACACTGGATAGGTGTGTGAGAGAGACTATAGGGTAGGACTAGACGCAACTTCTGGAGCGGTAAATGACCATAACGCAGATGCCACAGGAGAGGAGATACTTGTTCAGCGGGAGAGGATGTGGTTCCAGCAAATGGGGTCTGGTTCAGACGGTAAAGGCCTCCTTGCTCATAGCCATGACCAATCACGTTGCCCGTACGGATGTCCTGAAAAATCAAAGAAGATGGATCAAAAATAGCTCGGCAGTGGAGATCCTTCGTAATCTGACTAATTGACAACAGATTCATAGAAAAATGTGGTGCATGTAGGACATTCTTCAGCTGCATAGAGGGTGTCAATCTAATCTCCCCCTGACCAGTGATAGGGGAATGCGTGCCATTAGCAATTACTACTGTCCGTCCTGGAGGAATCTGGGTGTATCCTGTAAGTAGACTCTGGTCGCCACATAAATGATGTGTGGCGCCCGAGTCCATGATCCATGGCAGTATATGAGATCTACTACTGTGGAGTGCAAGTGTACTACCTGAAGTACTAGTAGATGCAGAAGCAGAGGCAGAGGCAGAGGCAGCAGTATCAGTACGACTCTCTGTAGTCGTTGCTGGGCCAGATGGCGGTATGATGCCCCTGAGGCGGGCAACTAAATAATCAAATCGTTGATCCAGGGTAGCAGCAGATGGGGGTTCTATCTGCTCAGCGGCTCGTGCAGATGCAGGGAATCCATGCTTTGAATAGCATGTGTCTTCATTGTGCCCAACTCGGTGACAATATGTGCAGGTTGGCCTAGTACGGCCACCCCTTCCACGAGGAGTACGCCCACGGCCTTGGTGATGAAACCCGCGGCCTCTGTTGGCTGCCATAGCTGAGGAATTCTGACTCGCCGCAGAAGAAGGCACTGTGATCCTGCTCAATCTGTGAAAAGCTTCCTCCATGGGAGGAATATTCGAGTCCGCTAAAATCTGAGAACGTGCTGCCTCATACTCTGGATCAAGTGCAGCGAGAAACACACCCACCATAGTAGCATTCCTGTATGTCTTCTGCTGCTCGGGCGTAGCTGTCAAGGGCATGAAGCTATATAGCCTCTCAAACATCCCTCTCAGTGATGTATAGAGAGAATGTAGTGGATGACCATTCTGCTTGATGGTGAAGATATCATGCTCGAGTTGCAGGATCTTTGTCTCGTTCTTCGCCTGAGAGTATGTGGCCGCCAGAATGTCCCACATATCCTTCGCTGTGGGTTGATGGAGGATATCATTGGCAATCTCAATTGCCAATGTGCCAGATAGCCAGACTTTGGCATACGCATCGTCGGCCTCCCAGGAGGCATAGGTTCCAGTCTTCTCAGCAGGCTCTGATTCGGTAAGAATATGCTTCTTACCCGTAGACTTCATCATGCTCATGAACTGCATTGCCCACAGTTCATAGTTGGTACCATCCATCTTGACAATAGGCGTCGGACCACGGAATGCGCCAATAGATGGGATATCTGCCTTGCTCTCTGACATATTGCAAAATAAAGACTGGAACGACTGACAAATGATATGTTTTGTCTACAATACCATAGATGGGGGTAGTTGCATGTGTAGACTTCAAGCAACTATCCCCATAAAGATGTTTGTGCTAAGACCTATACGCACAAAGAAGTTGCGCACAGGCCGCACAAGGGAGACACAGTCGGCGCACGGCTGAGGCGCGCAGGGGCTGTGCTAGCGCACGGTTGATGCACGCAGAGACAGGGCACAGCGCGCAAGGATGCGCAGGGGGGTTGTGCACGCAGGGGCTGCGCGTGCGGCACGCTAGGGCTGCGCGTGCGGCACGCTATGGCTGTGCACGGGCTGCGCAGGGGCTGCGCTAGGGCAGCGCAGGGGCTGCGCAGGGGCTGCGTCCGGTAGAGGCGGCGGCGTTGATGGCACGCCGATCGAGAGAGAGAGAGAAGAAGGCCGGCGGGTGGGGTGTTAGGGTTAGGGTTTCGAGAACTCCGGTCTAGGACCGTCGCTCTGATACCATGTTGGGAAAAGAGAATGAGATTATTTCTATTCCATAGCCCTAGGCTCTCTTATATAGGAGAGTAGCCTATGGGTAAATTACATAAAGAGCATAACAAGAAAAGAAAATAACGAAGAGGTACAATAACTCAATATGCGTCAACAATCACCATCTACAAGGTCTTAAACTTTTGAAGATAAGACTTTGAGATCACTATCTCTAAGTTTCATCATCTTTGAGGATATTATTATTACTGCAATCAAGTGTTTTATCTCCACAGTAGGATTAGTAACAGTTTACTACTCCCACTGCATGGCAGACATCTGGCTTTTGTACACATCTAGCATACACCCAGCTTCTCGGAACTGATGCACAAGAGCAAGCAGTTTTAGCATTCACATCCTCAACTCTTTGAGGTGCTATCCCTTTAGATAGGTTAGTACCATATCTCAAGGGAAAGAAGCCTTTCTTGGAATTTTCCAAAAAATGGAATAAGTCCAAGGTGTACTACTAATGTGTTAGTCCCAATACCCTCTTCTCTCTGCTTCTGAACGACTTCAGAATTAAAATCTAAAGGTATCCTTGAGATCCTATCTCAAGGTATGGAACAACCAAATTATAAAACACTTATTATTATTCTTATATCATTCTAAATGTTAGAATAATATCTACATTTAGCACGATGAACACAATGGCACTCCCACTAAGCTTCACATGGTTCATCAAGATTTTATCTGAAATCATAACATTTATAATTTCATTAAATCTTATGTTCCAACTACAGGAAGCTTATTTGAGTCCAAAGATGGAGTTCTTTAGCTTGCACACCTTGCTTTCCTCAACCATGAAGCCCTGGGGCTACTTCATATGAATATCCTCAGAGAGGTATTCATAGAGGAATGCAATCTTGACTCACATCATGAAGATGTCATAGTCAAGTTGTGTAGCTACAGTTAGCAATATTCTGATGGGTTAAAGCAAGGTCACTGGAGAGCAAGTCTCATCGCAAGCGATGTCTTCTCTTCGGTGTGTAGCTCATGGCTACGAACCGTGCTTTGAAGGTCTCTACCTTCTCATCATGTTCCCTCTTTCTCTTGAAGATCCATTTACACCTTAATGGGTCTTATCCATATAGGTGGATCCTCGAGGGTCCATATACAACACTTGTATATGAAGTCTACATTAGACTTTTATTGCTAACATCCATCTTTCCATGTCATGATCCTCAGGAGCTTCATCATATGAAGTCAGATCATTGTCAGATTCAACTGACACATGGAACCCATCATTAAACTTATTTGAAGAGGTATTAGTGTTTCATCTTTAATTGTCCTTTTAGTTTCCGATTCCAGGAGCCTCATTATCATCTCAAGATTAAATGAGTTCCTTTTCTTCATTTTCATCTTGATTCTCAAGAGAGTCATCCTATAAGAATCATATTCTCAAAGATGAGATCTTTTAATAATCTCAAGGTCATAAAATAGGTATCCAATACCATCCTTTATTTTCCTAATGAAGTAGCACTCTCCAGTGCCAGATTCCAGATTACTTGCATGGAACCTTATTAAAGATATACATTGTAGTCTCTACTACATATATACCTTGGAAACTAAGAGATAATTATGCTAAGATTAATCATTGATCAAATCATGTCACACATGATCAATCGTATCTCCCTACAACTCTATTGAGTTAAGGTTCATTAGGAGGGGTGAGATAGAAATGATATTCATATCTCTATAAGGTATTCTATGAATTCATCTAATAGGTACAGGCTACCTTGGTTAGATCAAATTCATTTCATCTTCCTTCAAACTTTGGTTCTAAACCAAAATTGAGAAATCTTTGAACATTTCAAAGGTTTCTTAGGTGAAAAGAAGAAATCTCATATCACAAATAATCATTAATAGATATCACATATCCATAATATTTATTCTGATACAGATGATTCACAAACATCAATATGTATGAGATATTGAATACCTTAATATCTTACACCATTCCCAAGGAAGGGCGTATTGAACATTTCTACTTTTGAATACAGTATTCACAAGTATGTAAGATTTGAACCTTTAGACAATCTAAAGTTTCATCTCTTATCAGTCTATTGATCACATCAACAGACATATGTCCAAAACATGATGCTAGATCATTATCAAATGATCTTCATCCTCCTATTGATCTTAAGTTTTCAGCATTAGAAATCTTAATGAACCATTCATTAATTTTCTAATTTAGTAGAGTCCACAAGATTTTAGATTACTATCTGAAATATCTCCATCATAACTCTTTATGATAGATTTATTATAGAATTCATGTTTATTTCCAACATTTGGAAATAATTAATGAGTGTATTCTAATATCTAGGTCATAGAAACATTCTCTAAGACTAAGGGCTCCCACTGAAAATATGAAGTCTATTGATCCAATGAAAATTGTTGCAACAGTTGCATCACTTTCAACATGGATGACCATTAAACCTTAAGATCAAATTTCTAATATTCTAATACATATGCAACCAATTGCAAGTGTCATTAAAAGATTGAGATACAATTATTAGACTTTATCTTATCAAATAAGTAAGTCAATATCAATGATTATATGTAGATTAATCTGATGTACTATCCGATTCTTTCTCTAAGGGTTCTAGATAGATTTGATAGACATACTATCAACACATCAACTTATTGCAGCATTGGTATTCATCCAACTCTTTGGATGTCATATGGAAGTCACAGAAGTACAGTCAACTCTTTGACTCTACTTCTTACTTGGGTCCAACCCATGCTTCCACTGTGCTCCCTTTATCTATAATCAACCATTGCTCAAGACAAAAGATCTCTTATGTTAAAATCAAAAAATTTCAACATACGAGTATTTCAACATTTATACATGCTTCATTCAATTCATACAATATGAGTATTATGAAGCTTCAGGAATGACTAGAGTAAAGATAGTAGAATGATGACACTCATCATATCTACATCCATTTAAACTCTTAAAACTTAGGTTCAGGTAGGTACTCAAACAATTTGAATACATCATCTCCTATAGAGCCACCATTCTGCATAATGCAGAGAACCATGTCATTCATGATTATATGTCGAGAGCACATATGTATGCCAGAACATATTCTTAGATTTTATAAGGATTATTTGATAATTACGATCATTATCGACATGTTATTTCAAAAGTACATTCGATGAGATCAAGACTTATAGAGACATACAAACCCTAGGGTTTCAGTCCTATTGTCTTATTTAATCATCATTCCTCATTATTATGAGGAAACTTGCACATTGCAACCACATACATTATGTGTCCAATTGCAAGTACAATATCTGGATCATAGGTCCAATCCATGATATTCTACTGGTTATTATTGAGTATAACATTGAGTGGGTTTAATGAAGGATTATCTGAAAGAAGAAATTTGCATAAGTGTATATATTATATATATACATATTTTACTTTGATTTAGGAATTTTTATATCAAAGTTGTCTTGCCATGTCAATAATGAAAGTTCATTCCCTTAATCACTTTCAATGTAAGAGATATACTTACCATTATATCTCAAGCAAGATCTGGGATTTCCTTCCTTATCTTTGTTACATCCCAATAATATGAGAACCTTTAACTCGGATAAAAAGAAGCGGGAACACATTCCGCCTTGTAAGTCCAACTTGCATATCCCAATTCGGTCTTTAACATCCGGGCCCACCACCCCTAAGGTGATGTTGACCCGTCATTAATTGAACTAATCGTCAACAGGAATACAACTCGCTATGTGCAATCCAATATCGCCCCAATAATATGAGGACCCGATATTGAGGTCACTACGCATACGTCCTTACTCTTTCGAGAAGCGACGAGCCCGATCCAAATAGATCGTATGCAGGAGCTGTCACTTCGGACAGGCGTCTCCCACATACAATATCTGGCAACAGAACCCTTCGCCTTGACGGGAGACCATGGATGTCACTCATGTGATCCTCCATATCATATTCAAATTCTAATTAATCATTATGAATCATATTCATTACGATTAATTCTTCCAAGGGAAATAATAACTCTATTCATAATAGAGTGTTCTTAATTGGATATAATTAACTTAATTATATTAAATTAATTTTCAATCCAATTCAATCAACAAACTTGATTTTACTTGAATATATGGTATTATCTCAAAATACGCATTAATTCGAATTTTAATAATTAGAAAAAATACATCATGATCTCTCAGGCATCATTCGTTCCCTACCCGTTGTCATGGCCAGTACCGGCGGGAGTGGGACGGACCGCATACGTTGCAACCCGCTACCCCAGCGATCCCCGACTAGACACCATATCCGCCTCGGGAAAAAATAATGCTGAGTCAATCATTTTGTACTTGAGATGATCATCGGTTCTTCAACCGAAATTATACCATATAGTAATAATCAAAATATTTTTGATTATAAGGAAATTTGCTAGATAAATTCCCAATCCTATTCAAGAAAGGAGTTTGATGATTGTGTTTCCAATTTTGATCAAGATCAAATCTAATCAATCTATTGGTTGAGGCCAAGTCAATTAAGGAAATAATCATCATCCAATATTTCTCAAATATTTTCATAATTATTTCATGAAATTAACAATTAATTTCACTAATTGACAATCACATAGTTCTTGATTAGGAAAGTAATTTCAGCAGTGACCCCTACTTAATAAAATTAGCATATCTCAATCAATTTAAATCCAAATTAAGCAAAGTAAGTTTACATAGGGTTGCTAATTTGATTTACAACAGAACCTATGTGATTTGCATGCATTTCGAGGCGTTTCTAAACAGAAATTAACTCCTTAACTACGTTAAGATTCGCAGTTCCCGTAACAGTGAATACATGTTCATTAAAACAACCATATCTAGAGCAAACGGAATCCAAATTACGTAAACTCAGATCCTATGGTTTCCTTATTTAATTGGGAACAAAATCCAAGTGCTATTTTCGTGTTTAAACAATTTAAACAGGGCCGAAAAATTACACTAAACAAAGATGCGAAAATGAAATGCGATAAAACTTTCGCAACCCTAACGAACCCAAGTCGCCTTCGGTTTTATGGATCGTATCCAAAACCTTCAACCTGGCTCTGATACCACTTGAAGGATATGGGATAATCCTCAAGCGCATCACGAAAGCGTGAGCGTCGTATCGAATACGACGAGGAGCGACTAGTCGCACTAGGTGCTCGATGCAGCGGAATTTAAAAAATTTTCATATGACGAAACCACATGATCCAAGAACACTTCTCGGATCGTTTCGTCTAAACCACAAACAAGTAATAGGATTACCTCTTGAAGCGTGGTTGCGATCGAGTCTCTAAACGAAGAGACCTCATGTCTCAAGACCGATCCGACGGAGGAGACGCTTGCGAGCGCGGGGATGAACCGCGTGCTTCTCGCAATCCATGTTGATGATCCAAGCAGTGGATCTCCTGATCTCGACACACGAGATCCGACGTCGTCTTCACGAGCGAGATGCACCGAAGGAGACGGAGATCCTCGAGCAGACGATCGGGCAACATAACGACGATGCTGCGGCGATGGAGAACCTCTCTAAGGCATCCATAGTGGACGGCCATGAGAGGAAGAGAGATGGCGTGTAGAGAGAGAGGGAGTTTGCTTCCAAAAGCATATGTGTGAAGAGAGAGCATGGTATGCCTCTCTATTTATAGGGTTTTGGGATCCATGGATCTCAATCCATGGGACTCATAAAAATCAATGGTTGAGATTGATTTATGTCAATCCAATGGTCAAGATTGTTGTTGGTAAAAAACAACAACTTGTGATCTAATTTAGATTAAAATATATTTAACAAAATCAAATATAAATCAATCCTAAATTACACCAACAAATAAGGAGAAAATGTATATGGAGATCACATCTCCATATACTTTCCATGTGGACAGCCACCCATTCCAATTAGGAATTGAGTGCCGCCCACTTGATTTCTCATGGAGGCAATCTCATGAGATTTCATGAGATTGCATATCTACATGGAAATCTCTCTCATTATTTATTTCCAACAACTTTTGTTGGGATTTATTCACCAAAAATAATTCACAATTAATTTTGGGAATATTGCAATCTTGACATTGGAAAATTGTGAATCACATTCACAACCCAAAACAAAATATGATTTACATTTTCAATTAATTAGACAATGTGTATCCAATACACATTAATAATTAATCAACAAATATAAATTATAATTAGCTCTCTCTAATATATTATAAATCACATTTATAATATATTATGAATAATTGGATATTACTATCCACATTATTCTTATCCACAATAATTAAATCACATTTAATTATATTGGATAACTTATTCTCATGTGCCCAAATAATATGAATCACATTCACATTATTCACATCTTTGATAATCAAATCACATTTAATTATTTAAGATAACTCTCCTTGTATTATGAATCAAATTCATATTAGTCATGATAATTAAATCACATTTAATTATCCATTTTCTCAATGCTCAGATACATATATCAACAATAGAATTATCCATGAACTCTTTCAAGGATAATGCGCTTTCTCCGCGAATACTTGGAGATAAGGACAGGGCGATTGTATTGTTCCACGTATAGTGACTTGGATATTGAGATTACATCTTAAATCCAGATCTCGGGCCTCCCATAGATGCTTGATTAAATCAAGACCGCAAATCTAATCTTCTCATTGAATCTGAATCACATTCAGGTCAATGTCCAACATTTGGATCAAGATTAGATTACTTCTACTGAGAGGAGTGACTAAAATCCAGACCCGTTTCATCACTCCCTAGGAATGGAAGCATCATGGTTATACAATCGTTTATGATCACATCACCCTCAGGTATTCCCAATATCTGTACATCCTGCATACTGGAAGACTCAGATTAAACCCGAAGTATTAGATCAACTTTATAATGTCTACATCAGGGTTTTATCAGTAAGTTTCTCATTTTGATCATTGGGAGTTGGTATCGATCATATACTTTCCAAAAGCATATATCATACCTAGGTCTTGATAATATACTTTCTAAAAGTATATATCAAACCTACAAATTCAGTCAAGCTTCCAAAGTGAGACGACCGTGCGCACGGAATTTGATTCTTCCCAATATCTCATGAGTGAGCTCATGTCTTCCGGTTCAGTAGTGAACCTATATGATCCCTTTGAGAGATCGTATTACTCATATGCCCTTATATGCAAACCAGCGCGCCGGTGTATAGACCTTGATTAGGTCATCAACCTATTGGTCTGCCAAATGTACATACTCAGACATATAGTTACACATCTGTCTCCGGTCAGAGGATGTGTGCCTATATCATGACAGCATACGATATAGGACTTTGGTTATCTCGATCTCTTTAAGTCAACTCTTTGACCTAACTCATCTGACACCTCTGAATCTCTACTCATATGCACAGGACCTGCATCAAGAGGTCGGTCAGATATCAGCCTAACTGAGATAGGATTGCCATCTCCTACTCAGGCTGGAGATCATCTCTTAACAATCATTTGACAGTGCTTGATGAGTCATCAATCTAACTCATTAGATATTCATCCAAGCACCAGCCTCTATGATTCAATAGTTGAATCAACAGCTGTATGATCATTAAGATGGCCATGGTACATAATCCTAATTGTACTAAGGGACCTATTATGCAAATTATTTATTCTTCATTTCAGATCAGGAATGATATTCGCAATAACATTTATTGCATAATGGCTCGCCGTGGGCTCGCATGTCCAACATGAACCAACCACTTTGCATACTTAGCCCACAAAAAAAGCCATATTATCCTCTTGTTCCCATCTCACCGACATTCACCTCTCTTTACTTCTGTCTTTTTCCTGTGTCATGGCCATCATCACCATCTAGTCACCAATACTACTTGTTCTACTCTATTTTCTCTATGTCAAGAAAACATTCGCATTCATTAATGAATGTACAGTCCATCAATCACATTGGAAGAGGAAACAACCTCTGAATTTTGCTAATCCCAATTATAACCCATCTTCTCTAGGCACATCTCTGCCAACTCTGATGACATATTTAGCATTCATCCTTTCAAGAAACGCATTCATATCATGGTTTTCTTTTCCATGATAATTTCACATATGGTATACATGTCATTGTGCAATCCTATAGATGAATGGAATTTTTGTGTGCACGAAAACTCCTACATGTATGTATGCATACATATATAGGTGAGCAATACTAGTATATTATCACAATATTATAAATTACCACCCCCCTCCAATTACCAGCACATGCACCCAAACATTATATACTATTAGAAAATAGGAATGCGGAAGCGAAATCAGAAAAAAGAATAAAACATTATGGAACACCGGGATTTTACGTGGAACCCTACTCCCTAAGGAGCGGAATGAAACCACGGGAGAACGCCTCAAAGGGTTGATCGTTCATTGAACTTTCTCACAGGATACAGGGGTGAGGGGCTTCTTATATAGCCCTCACTGAGTCTACACATCTCACAACTAGTAGATGTGAGGCTAAAGACCTGGATGTGGCAAATGGATACTAGAGTGATCTATTTACCCATCTACAACTCAAGTGGCGTATAACCAAATACTCCAACACTCCCCCTCAAGTTGGAGCATGCAATGCTCAGTTTGGAAAAACAGAAAGAAATCTCAACTCTCAATACAAGCTCAACGCGCACAACTGTCGGCTGCTGTCGAGGACGTTGCTTCTCATGCCTTGCAGGTGAGGAGAATGAACGGGCTGGAGTGTGAGTCAAACCGGGTGTACTCTGTAATGCGCTTGTTAAAGTCACCAACTGAAAATGAGTTTCCACCTGGAGAACTCTAGCCCGCCATAACATGTAGAAAACTGCTCCATCTCTAAAAGGGACGAATTGAAAAGCCGTGGAGTGCAATCCTCATCGGAGTTCACGATCGCTGGAGAATGGAGTCCAAAGAAGTCCCCTCGTCAGAGAACTGAGTATCTCCCATCTGGCTCAGAGAATGGTACTCTACTCTGGAGTTCCTATGAAACCACATGAAAATTCTAGTCAATATGGCATAGGGAATGGGATCTCTACTATGGAGTCCCTATGGATCACATAAAAACCCTTGCCGACAAAACAAGAATGATGGCCGACAAAACAAGAATGATGGGAACCACAAACAATGATGACAAACATACGCATATCTGAAAAGAAGACTGCATACATGTGCGTGTCTGAAACTGAATACTCAGAACCAATCGTCGAGTCTGAATCACTATAGAGTCCGGAATCTGAATGTCCTGGAATATGGAGTCTGGAGAATCTGGATCTGACATTGAGGCATATAACTCTACATATACTTCCCCTTTCTCCCATACTTGTCGGAAACAATGATGGAGACCAAGTTGGAAGAAGACAAAGAATCAAAAACATTCTCAAAATTTTCACAGCTTACGTATTTTTTTTAAATAGCTGTCTCAAACATTTTTTTAATAGTCATGCTAATACTTTTGTCTCGGCTTTTCTTTTTTAATTGCGTACGCTTTTGTCAATTTTTTTGTAGCGCCTTTTCAAAAACACACAATTTTTTAAATTTTTTTTACAGGTCGTTCATCCATTTTTTTCCGGCCTTTCTCTCACATTTTTTCTCTAAACATTTTCAGCCCACTTGGGCCATAGAGACGAAGCCCATTTTGGGCTTTAAAACTGGCCACACACATATTTCTCCCTTTCTTTTTTTATTTTCAATTTTTTTTTAAATATGGCCATCGGGCCCCTTTGGGTTCCCATCGCCAGAGCCTGCGACGAAACTTGCGTGAGAAGGGGCTCCTCCTGGATGAGCACACGATCTGGAGGGGTTCGCGATCCTTGAAGCGGTACTTTAAGATGAGCATCACCTTCTTAATGGGCGTGCGATCCTCCGCGTCCAGATCTGCTTACGAGCGTGCGATGACACTTGCGTCGCCTTGTTCTTTCTACTGCTGCAAGGGTTGCGCAAGGATCCTTCTCGCCAAAGGTTGCGTGATTAGGCGGATTGGGTGCAGATCAGAGAGGGGATCTGCGAGAGGGGTCGCTTTGCATGCGCACCTGGAGCACGCCTGGGTGCTGCTAGCCTTTCGCGCGCGTGGAGGAGTCATCTGGCAAGTGCCGCATGGTGATGAAGGTGTTCTAGGATTGTGGGGCTTCGCTGGAGGAGGCCCGCTGGAGGAGCACCGCCTCCGACCTGGGACTGGATCAGCCGATCTCGCGTAGCCTGCTGCCTTTTTTATTTTATTCCGCCAGGTCTTGCTATGGCTGGAGAACTAGGAGGTAAACCCTTGTCGCCTAGAGTGATGGCCGGGGAGATAAGAGGGAGGTGTGTTGCCTAGAGCTTGCGGCTAGAAGGGGGGCGGTGCCAGGCACCGCTGCTGGAGCTTCGCGAGGCCAGGAGACCGCCTGAAGGGACTCGAGGCATTGTTGGAACTGGAGCAGTCGTAGGAGCTGGAGTATTAGGGTTCCATCAGGAGCAATAGAATTGATCTTGAGAATAGCGACTGGATCTGAAGCGAAGCTAGGCTGTAAATCTAGTTTCAGAAAACCCTAGAGATATTGAACCAAAACTTGAACCAGAACATGTACAGATCTCCGAACAACATATGAATAATCTTCAATGAATAAGAACAAAAATCGAATCTTGAACAAATTACAAAGTAAACCCTCGAGAATCGAACCCGTTCTGATACCATGTTAGAAAATAGGAATGCGGAAGCGAAATCAGAGAAAAGAATAAAATATTATAGAACACTGGGATTTTACGTGGAATCCTCCTCCCTAAGGAGCAGGATGAAACCACGGGAGAATGCCTCAAAGGGCTGATCGTTCATTGAACTTTCTCACAGGATACATCAGATGAGGGGCTTCTTATATAGATCTCACTGAGTCTCCACATCTCACAACTGATAGATGTGGGACTAAAGACTTGGATGTGGTAAATGGATCCTAAAGTGATCGATTTACCCATCTACAACTCAAGTGGCGCACAACCAAATACTCCAACATGTTCTATGGCATCACATGCCACATTAATCATAGTCTTCCAAGGTGTGAATACGAGTTTTGTTCTTTATACTCTTCCACTCATTATAAAAACATTACTAGCAAGAATAACCGTGGCAAAAAGACTACTTACAAAATAAATTCTAGCCATCTTCAAAAACTTGGAAGTTCAAGCAGGTAGACAACTCTCGTATCCCTAAAATTTTCCTTCGCGCCCCCAAAGCCTGTAATCAGGCATTTTAAAGCATTTGTGAGCAAATTATACAAAATTACAGATCAATATCAATCTCCTTTCACCGAAACCACTAGTGAGTCCGAAAAACTCTATTGACACAGTAGAACCTCGGCGCATAGATAATTCCCCGATCCGAATAGAAATCACGAAAAAAGAGTTATAGTGGATCCCCCTATCGCGAGAAGCACCCAACAGAATTCGCCCTACGTAGTTAATTCCCGGCGATTCATGAATTAATGCCACTGAAAATGAAACACACGATCTCATTTTTTAAACAAGTTCACCAACTTCCAGAAAGAATACAAAAAAAGCACAACAATAGAACCCTAAAACCTGACGAAACAGAACGAAATCGAAGGATCAATCGCATCAGAGGGTGCAGAAAGCAGAGAATTAACAGCAGACGGTAAAGAAGATGACCAATTTCTTGGATGAATTGGCGTTGGCGAGGTGCTCCTGCCATGCGTCCGTCGAATGGAACGCGATCAACACTCCCTCTTCGCTCATCTGATCTCTCTCTGTCGATCTCTTCTTCGCTTCGAGGTGTAGTGGGAGGAAGAGCAGTGCACTGACTGGCCATGTGCTTTTATACGTACCCGCGATGACGAAAATGTCCTTCTGCGTCAAGATAATTTCAAAAACCCTTAATCCATTTTCAAATCTATATATGTACCCATTAAAAATGTAAATAAGCATAAAAATGTATTCCATGTCACTAATTTTAAGAGTCTGATTCTAAGTCATTATCGAAGAAAAATAGCTCTAATAACTTCTTACACCGAACTTAACTAGATATGCTCATAGCTAGGGTGGAGCATGTGCCACGGTCGAACCGACCCAGCCCACTTAAGCCCGACCCAAGAACAAGCCCACAGTCTAAATGGGTGGGTCTGGGCCACCATTTTGGCAAATTTATCAAATCAGGTCGGGCTCGGGTTTGCATGGGCATGAACCCGAAGCCCATGGGCCAGCCCGATTTATGGCCTGAATCCAGGCCCAACCCATCAGTCCAGCCTGATCCACACCCCGTCTTCATTTCGAAACCCTATTCTATTCTGCCCTAACCCACCAGAGTGACCATGAGGTTCTCGACCTCGAGTCCTCCCTGTCGAGTGTCGCTGCCCCTCCCTGAGCTCCCTCCCTTTCCCAGCAAAGGTCGCCGCCACACGCCGCATGTGGCCCTCCGCCCTCCCCAGGTTCTCCCGTAGCCCCCTTCCACCTCGTGCAGTCATGCCCCGGGTCGCCTCTCCTCCGTCTCCCTCCCTCCCTTCCCACCCAACATTGCCCACCGCCACCTCATCCTCCCTCTCCCTCCCTCACGACCCAGCGCCACCGCGCCACCTTGTGCTCCTTCTCCCTCCGTTCCTTCCCTACTCCCATCCGTCCACAGTCAACGCGTCACCTCTTCCCTCCCCCCCCCCCCCCCCCCAACGCAGTCGCCCACCACCGCCACGACACCTCCTCCCTCTTCCTCCCTCCCTCCCCACAGACCCCACCCAGTGCTAGCAACCACCATAACTCCACCTCCTCCATGTCCCTCCCTTCATGAGGCCCTCCCCACAAAACACATTCCCGACCCAACTACTGTGGAATTCATGGGCCGGCCCGACCCAGGCCCGATTCATCGTGAGTCGGGCTAAGCTTTTGGCTTAGCAGCTGAAAAATGAGCGGACCTGGACCCAGCCTATGGGCTTGATTTTCTAAATGGGTCTGGGCTGGGCTAGGTTGAGGCCGACCCGAGCCCAGCCCATGCTCACCCTACTCATAGCCTCCCAAAATATTCAAGCACAAACTAATCAAGTAGCAGTCCTCACGACTGCAACTCACAATTTGTTCTCATGCTCTATGAATATTTCATATGTGACTATGTTTTGAACATGTTCCAATATCTTTGTATTAAAACGATACAAAATTGGATTGGAAAAGGATGCATACATATGTGATTACTTTTTATATACATACATACTTCTACCTCCTTTTTACTCCCATCTTGTTCCAATGTGGGTAGGTACTACAATAAATTAAATGTTCTTGCCTCTTCCATGAAAATGTAAAACAATCATACTAGAGAAGGTAGATAGGAGAGAGGGCTCCTACCAATCTTTCGGTCAATCGATAATTTGTTTCCCCTTCCCAATGGGAGGTTTGTGTAGACATACTAACTGCCTTGCAATGTTCACCCTCCTCCTAGAGGATGTTTTGGGCATCATATAACCATCGACGACAAGTTGTTTTACCGAAAGGTGATATTTTAAAACATTCAACAATCCAACCTTCTTTTTATCTCAACAATTAACTTGTACATTGATAATCGTATTTGTAGTGTACAAATTTGACCAGGGTTTTGGACCTCATGTTATTTTGTCAACATCTCCATCTATAAATTGCCTATACTGTATTTGGATTTATGTTGTTTCATGAACTTTAAATTCAAGGAAACGATTTTCGATCAAAGAAAAAACTCAACTTTATGATGATTGAACCAAGGAAATGAACTCTTAGTTAGTGACACTTCTTGAAATTATGTGAATAGCAAACATCGGGAAAAAAATAATCGATGCCTCATATTATTGCTTTTGGTACATCGCATAAGGATGAACCTCGAGGTGAAGGAACTCGAAGAAATTACGACCTTATAGATGCAACATATGAGCATTATAAGTCTTTAGTTATTTAGAATCAGTTTATTTTATGGAGAAAGTGTAACATCCGGATTCCAATTAAACCTGAATCCGACTCGAATAGGGTCCGATTAACCCCATTAAAGTTATTGATCAATGCTAAACAATCTAAATCGATCAATTGACCGTGAATTAAAAGTCATTCGGGCGAAATTGACCAAAAATCGATCGCATCATAATGCGTGTCCGAAAAAGCTACGACTGTCACGACCCGTCCCGCTAACCAGAATGTGCTGCGACAGAGATCTTTCCGCTTCTTTTTCCTCAAAATACACATGTGGCAATCTCATCAAACATATCATCATTGTTATTTAAAGTTCACATTACAAAGAAGTGCCTTATACAAGTTATATTACATCTCCATACAAAACAACATATAGTACAAAATAAAAAAACAAAAGCCACCTCCTCCTAGTGTATAAGCAGTCCTTTCTCCTTCTGGTCGTGATTCTGTTGATCTGTACATAATTATAATATAAAGGCATGAATCTAAACCCATTTATGAGCTTAGATCCAGTGAAAGGATCTCAAGCTTTTTACATATAGCTAAAAGTTGAGATATGAGCATCATACCAAAAAATTTTTTGTTGAATGCTTTGAAATGACTTGCAACATACTTTATGATAGTAATCATATAACAACATGCTAGTTTTGAAATTGAACACTGAAATCACTTCAAAAGAAGATAAACTGAAACATAATTATCACTATCAAGTTGTTTGCATTAATCACCACTTTGTCTAAGTTATCGACTCATGAATGCTGAAACAAAGCTAAGTCATACGCGCAGACGATCCCAAAGACCAAAAACACCCTGCATACGGTCCAAAGCCTATATGTATACAGAATACAGACCCAAAGTCCTCTTGATACCATATCTAATGATTTGCCATATCTAATGGTTGTTTCAGGGCCATATCTAATGGCATCACCATGTCTAATGACTAGTTCACGAATTGTATAAAATAGCTACTGTGGTGCTTACTTTCTAATTCTGATTCTTTTCTTGCCACTAATAATCAGTACTCTTACTAAATTATGCTTATAATAGCTAATTCATGAACATAAAACAATCTGTCATAACATGCATATTCTTACAACTGGAAACTATTAAGATCTTGAAAACCGATCCATATTGCACAGTAACTGTGCAAAACATATTTCTTATATGAAACTCAGATTTAAGTAGTGCAACTTATTTTTTGTGTTCCACAAAGCGTTATATGCTTGAAAATATGCTATCAAGATAAAACACTTGAAACGACATATGAAATACGTTCTAAAGACCTGATTTCATATGAACTATATGTTACTTGCAATTCATATGTAAACGCTTTAGAAACACAATTGCATACTTGCTATTCAAAACCATGCATGAACCGGATATTTGATCTAGTGGTAGAGCAGTGGCTCCCACAATGGACAGACCAAGGTTCGAGTCCCACTGCCCTCACTTTCTACCAGAAAAAAATGGTATTGAAAGAAGGGTGGGTTAGGGTTTGATCTAAAAAAAATCAAAACCATGCATAAAGAGCTAAAGATTATTTCTCTAAAATAGCGCTTGAGAATCCCTCACCTGATTGCTATCTAACTTGAGTTGGGATCGTCTTCTTTAGTGAAAACCTCCTATATCCGCCTCAGATTTGAACACTACTGATTGATGGCAGACAGAACTTCGTTATGGCTTCTATTGCGCTCTTGGTAACCGACGGAGCTTTGTCGTGGCTCCTATCGTGCTCCTCCAACAACCTCGACGGCCTTTGTGGCTCTAAGGTGGTGAGAGGGGTGTGGGATGAAGTGAATAGAATGGGGAGGTCATGGGTATATATAGGCCTCCAACCCCCTTTACATGTGTGGCATATGTTAACATCTAAGGGAGGTTTTAAGACACATGTTACTTCTCTAACATGTATGAAGACACATGGCCGCACTTGCCATTCATGCACCATGGCATATGGCTCATGCATGAGAGAACTTGTTGCACAAGTATGAGGCTACACTAGGACACATGTTAGTCTTACAATAATGACACATGGTACTCTTGGGTATTGACACTTGTCCTGTATGTATAACGACTCGTGTCCCATGATTTGCCCTCCATATGTCCTACTTTTGCTAATGATACTTAATTATCACTAATGACATGTAATCAGTACTAATCACGCTTAATTAGTCTTAATGACATGATTATGGTCTAATGAGCATAAATCTATAACATTGTGGACCCTATACTAGAAGTGGCTTCTACTACTTATAAGCTACTATCATCTTCCAAATTACTAGATATGGTACCATGTTTGATGTGCTACAAAGTCCAGAGAACCTTTTAAAGTTATAATTATTCAAGATGGCCTCTGATTTACACAAAACTAGTTTCAATGAAATCGTTGCATCAAAGCGAATCCATTGACTATGTCAAACGTAAAGTGTGAATACTATCAATCTAAATTTCATTGAAATAACACTTGCTAACAATCAAAACATAGTGTATATATATAGTGATATTCTGCAAAAACTCAAAACTACTCAAAACGTGTATTACAACGACGCAAATTCGGAAATCACAAAACGAACCAAGACCGTCATTAGATCCGATTCGACGAAACAAGACCAACGGAATCGATCGTTCGTCAATCGGAGGT
Organism: Ottelia alismoides; assembly: GCA_037367405.1. Taxonomy (NCBI): domain Eukaryota; kingdom Viridiplantae; phylum Streptophyta; class Magnoliopsida; order Alismatales; family Hydrocharitaceae; genus Ottelia; species Ottelia alismoides. Next base: position 45,525 of record JAZKJV010010151.1, read on the forward strand.
CGTTTGATATTTTTAAATCACAAAATTTAATCCAAACCAAAACTGTATCTCGTAAATTTTGGGGGTTCAAAACCCAAACAAAAGTATATCAATATTATACTCATATTGATCGTCGTCCAGAGATGATCAAATTGAGATATTGTAGTTCAAATTCCGAGGTCTGATCACAAATACGGTCAACTTTTATATCTCATTTAAAAGAAGAAAAGTATATAATAAATATTTTTTTCAACTGTTGTACACTATACAGTAGAATAACCGTTTTTTTAAAAAAAATCTTACTCCACTTGGGAATTTTTCCCATCCAAGTGGCTTTCAAAAGCTACACATGTCAAGAAAAAGACATTTCCCACCTTATTAATATCATCCCAAGTTTTTTTTTCTTTTGATTTTCCTCCAACGTATGTTTTCAAACTTTCCAAATCCCTTCACCAAGAAAAACCAACCGCCCTTTCACAAGCTCCAAACCAAGGAGCTTAAATCCTCCATCTCCTTGCTGCACAGCAGCTGGAGGTGAGCTGCTGCTCAAAAGCTCCAAAAGAGGACTACATCTACCGGTGCTTGCTGTTGTTGCTGTTCCAAGCAGCAACAACTGATGCATTCGAGTGCCTGGAATTGCTTCAAAACAGCCCACAGCCATACCTAGAAGCTCCTGGTTGGAGCTACTCTTCTCCTAAGGAACTACAACTCCATATTCCATGCAAATAAAATCAAGGTACAATTCCCCGCTCCTTTGCTACCATGCATGAACAAATTAAACCCTCATTTCTGCCCTTCATGTGTACTTATTTTCTTTCATACTTATTCTCTACACAGATATACTTCTTTGCTGCCTATTGAATGATATAATTATCAATTCTTTGAGTAATAAATGGCACACTAAAGATTTCTGGTATAACATGTTAGGAATTATGTTTTACTAGTTTAATATGCACTTATCAAAGGGTTAGGCAGTATAGTTGATTCCCTTTCTTGAGTATAGAGCAGTTGTCATGTTCTTGTTGTGTTCTTCCAACCTGATATGCTGCAAGAACTTTTCATCATTTGCATGAAGGCTGACTTCATTGTTTCAGTTGTCATCACAACCACTTCAATTTTTTTCTAGTTTTGCTTGAAAAGTTGAGATATGGTATTAGAGAGGATTCTGGGAACGTGATTGGATTTTTACTTGGAAAGTTTGGATTTATCAAGATTCTGTAGATGATATGCTTAGCATAGAATGTTTGGAGCTGGGAGAATTTGGGATAAATCCAAGAAATTAAGGAAGGGTTGTGTTGGATTGAAATCAGAAATTGTTTTAAAAAAAATCATGTGCCTTTCAAATCCGTAAACTAATCTGACTGCATTTTAAATGAGATATTTTAAATTAAATGAACAATGTACGATCAGTCTTTTAGCGTTTGTTTTGCTTTGGATTCACCAACAAAATGCTCTCTATATGCTCGATCTCTTGTTCTACTTTTATAGAGTTGGGGTGTTTGTTAAATTTACAGTTTAAAATTTTGATTAATCACATTCCAATACTCTTCTAAGACATATATGCAGTTCTTTATTAAATTTTTTTCACAGTTGTTTGTCGTTTTAGGTTGTAAACTCCACCTAGCCATTATCATCCCAGTTCTATATCGTAGTTCTTTGTTAAGTTAAGTATTGATTATTAATCCATGTTCTTTATCACAATGTATGGACACAATGTAAATATCTAATACTAATTTAGCTCTATATTTTAGTGGTTGAATCGGGTATAGGATAATTAAGACGATCTTAATTTTTGTTTTTAGATGAATGGGAAAATAAGCAATAAGTGTTCATGACATGTTCATGTCGAGACTACACTTTTGAAAATACATTATGAAATCCCTAAGCTTTAGTCACATATCCTTGAAATTGCAAAAAAATATGAATGTAACAGTTTTATTTTTTAACCAAAAGTTTTCATAGGTGATTAATATGTAAACTAGACTAAATTTCATATCATTAATTTGGCTTCTAATCTCGTGATAATCTTATTGAAGAGTGTCGAAATACAAATATATTAATATTCTTCTCTTATGACATCATTAAATGACTTCCTAAAATCATTAGGAACAATAATCTTAAATCAATTGATTCATGAGCATAATTTACTATAGATCTATATCACTAATGATAGGTTGTGATAAAATACCTAGATCTGAACAGTTATCCGCAAAAGAGGTTGAGAAATGATTGTGTAATCAAGTAAGTGAAAAAATTGGGAATCAGTGACAACTGACAATTAATTGTACCAGTCATGATGACCTTTGTACCTGACTGTGTGAGGACGCGGTGACCCTCAATTGGGCGGGAGATAGGAAGCCCAGTATGTACAACAGTCGTCAAGTGCGCGGGTCTAGGATCCCAGACCCTTCTACGGTTTTTATGCGAACTCGCAGTGTTTTTACGCCTCGTTGGGATCCCGACTTTTGACCAGTTCCACTGACCCTATGTTTTAGGACACCCAGGCAGGGGATCCTCGATTTTTAGTTTTCATGCGATCTCGTTTGCCCGTTACCGGTCGGGTCGTTTTTCTAGAGTGACTTTCCGGAGAGTCTCTCTCACCCGTCTCTGGAGTGTAGTTTTAGAGTAGACCGTTCCCTCTATTGGACCACACTTCCAATAAGAGGGCGAGATGGAAGAGTCCTTATGAGGCTACCTCACCGCTTGAGTTTTGTTTACTTTCGCCAGCAGACTTGACGATGCTACATTCGAATCATCCTTGTCTACATCTAAGTCAATTAGGATTACCTCTGAGATAGTTACAGTTGAGAGTTGGAGGAATTACATTCAAAGTTGAGTTGTTTTGAAATGACTATAATAAAATTTGATTTGAAATAATATGACTATAATAATATGAGAATATATATATATATACACACACACCCATACACTTATGAACAATCAATTACAATATAAATATATTATATATAGGAAATGGTGGGATAATGGGTGACCATGGGAGGTGCATTCAAGCAACTTGAAAACATTTTTATATTGCAAGTAGATATAAATTTTAGATGATTATGCCTTTCTACTTGCCTCTTTTGTAACCACTTTAAATACTTTTTTATATAATATTATTATAGAAAGTAACAGCAATCGCTGACGCCTCTTCTTCCTATCATATTTTGGCAAGCAAGGAACCTGCAGTACTGTAGTAGCTGTTGATGAGTCCAGGCGATAGGGTATATACCAGACGGTATGTTTCTTTTGTTGCAGTTTTTGGTTCAGCTTATGATGTAAGTAGTATTTCTCTTCTGTATATATATATTTTGGGACACGTGTATGAATGAACTGTCGACTTCTGATGTACATGTATTTATATTATGAAAATGAATGAATAAAATTTTGGTGGCATTTGTCGTTGTTGAATCTGATGAATGTGGTTTGGAATGTCATTTGCAAATATAACAACACGAAACATTTTTCTTGAAATTTCAATACCTTGTGGGACCTCATGCGAATGTAATAGTACGAAATATGTGTAAACGGGTATCCGAATTCGAGGGGTTCACAGAAAGACATTAGAAAAAGTAGTTTGAGTCTATTTTTAAAGTTATTTAAATATATAAAAGATCCATTATATAAGACCTCGTATATTTCTTTTGTTTTATTGAAGTCCTAATTTTGTTGCTTTATTTGGTGTAATCTAGCTTATATAAAGGCCACATTCACATGTAGAGGAATTCAATTGAAAGAGAATGATTTTTTCTCACTTATCTCTCTCTACCTTTTTACTTTCTTTCCTCGAAGCATAACTCGCAACACCCTCCCCTAGGTGTGTCAGGAAAGTTCGCGTTCGATGAGCTCGACTCAGACTCAACTCGATAAGAGTTTGTGAGCCGGACTCAAAAATCTATTGAATTAAGTTCAAATTGGGAAAATAACTCATTAGAGTTATCAAGCTGGGCTTGAGTTGAGGCGTGCTCAACTGGCGAACTCGACTCGATAACTCATTGGTTTGATTTTATTAAATTTTTTACATTTTTTATCCATTTGTGCAAACATAATGCATGAATTTGAGGAGGAAATTGTGCAATACCAACAAATTATTTGGGTTTATATGATAGTAATCATTCTTTATATTAATTCCTAGCTTCTCTCAAGTTTCCAATACAATGTGATTAAAAAAAGTAACAAAAGTTAGAAAAACTCTTATGAGCCATACCCATCCCTCTTTCCATGTGTGACGCTACGACTCCTATCCCATCTCCTTCATCATATCCCACTAGTTTCTCCTTCGTGCACAAGAAGCACAACCACTCCCAACAACCACCATGGCTCTACAACGTCCGCTTGTCCTTCGAACACAAGCAACACAAACAGCCATATTCATCTCTCTCCACACTTGTAGTTCTACGGCTCCTCCTCTCCCATCTCTAAACATTATTATTATGATTGAGATTACTATTGAATTTAATTACTTTTTCAAAAAAAGGCCACTTATAAGAAATGTATTAAACACTCGTTAAGAGCATCGTGAGGTGACTCAAACTTATCGAGTCAGCATTTGAGTTAGAATTTTGTTATTGATTTTTTTAGATAGTAAGGGTCGTACCCGTACTGGTATCCTTGGACCTTCGTTACTTTTTTTTCTTGTAGAAGGAAATTTAGGGGATTGGTCATTTTTTAGTGGGACCCACTGATCTACCACCCGACCATTCCAAATTTCCAACCTTTTTTTTGTTATTAAGTCTGAATAGGGGATCCCCTTCGTCCCCCCTCGTCATGAACCCTAACCCGCCGCCTCCCGCCCCCAACCCTAATCCTACCTCGTCAGTGACCCCACCCCCACCCCCAAATCATACCTTTGATCATCATACCACCCATACGGAACCCTCCTTCTTCACCGATCCCCCCTTCCAGCCTTCGGGCTCAGCCTTCCCTTCTTGGCGCGATATCTGTGGTGATGCCCCTACCCCCGCTTCAGAGGCATGCCCCCTCTCCTTTGCGCCACCGGTCCTCCTTGAAGGAGTCGAGGTTGCGTTCGTCTCCGAGGCGGAGGCCAACTCCATCGCTACTATCTGGGAGAATACCATTGTTTTCTACGTGCTGGGTAAAAGGCCTTTCCTCAGGCACCTCTCTACATTCATTACCAAGGTATGGAAACCCTCCGGCGATTTCAAACTACTTCCTCGACCCAATGGTTTCTTTTACCTGAAGCTCTCTTCTAAAGAGGATTGTGACCGTATTATTGCGTCGGGTCCATGGTTATTTCAAGGCCGTTTCATGGTCTTGCGAAGGTGGGATGCTATCTCTTATATGGAAAAGGACCTCCTATCGGAGATCCCCCTTTGGATTCGGTTCCACGGCCTCACCTTGAGACACTGCAACGAGATTATTCTCAATAAATTAGCTAGCCTTATCGGGGTGCCGTTATTCATGGATGCGGCCACTGCTGCGGGGAGGAATTCCGAATTTGCGCGTTGCTGTATCTCCATCAAGGCTTCAAAAGTCATTCCTCCAACCCTTCCCCTGGTTTTCTACTCTGGCGCTCGCCATCTTGTGCAAGTGGAACTGGAATGGGAACCTCCCAGGTGCAGCAACTGTGTCGCATTTGGGCATGGCACAAAGCACTGCCCATATGCGATTGTGGTTCAGCCACCTGAAGTGCATTCTCAGCCGATGGCTCCCACTCCTCCGCCTACTCATCAACAACCCCACCTATCCCCACCTGAAGTGCATTCTCAGCATGCCATTATGGAGAATCAACCTATCTTGGATGCTCCGACCAATGAAACGCGAGACTGTGAAGCGAATGAGCAAACCGTCGAAGTCTCCGTCATACCTATGGGAGATGCCCTCTCGCGTGAAGTAGGCAACACGACCCCCTCGGGGAAGGGTTTTAAGCGCACCACCAATACGGCTAAGGCACATACCTTTGCCTTTGGCCCCAAGAATTTCCTTTTTAAGATGGCCTCCTCGTCTCGGAGGTCGTCCCCCTTGGGGAATCCTTCCTCCTCCACCCAGTTACTGGATCTGAATGCCCCTTCACCAGATGCTGATGGTCAAACTGTCCTGATGGACTCAGGATCCTAGCCCTTCTCTGAGATCAATCAAGCTTGGGCCACTGCCACGCACAGGAAAAAGAAGATGTCTAAGGCTCAGAACAAAGCTAAAGGGAGGGCTGAAACTCCCCTTTCACCTCCTCTTAAGGTCAATTACGGTCTGCAATACCCATGGGCTAAATAAGCCATGGAAATTTAAAGCTATCTTCAAAGAACTTCTCTCCAATAATGCGGAGTTGATTGGTCTTGTTGAGACCAAAATAAGGCCATACAACAGACAAAGATTCGAGGATTCTATTCCTACGAGATGGAATCTGGTTCACAACTGTACAAGCCTTGGCTGTATTTATTTCCTATGGAATACAAATTCTTGGTCTTGTGAGATTGTGGGTTCACACAACCAAGCAATCTCTGCGATATGTACTAGCATCGGTGGATTTTCATTCACACTCACTGTGATTTATGGTGAAAATAGCCCTAGTCTGAGGAAAGACCTGTGGAATCACTTGCGCGAGATCAATTTGGGCACATCTGGCCCGTGGCTAGTGATGGGGGACTTCAATGCTGTCAGATTCTCCTCGGAGAGAATGGGCGGTCGCTCAGCCGCGAGGACTCCTATGGATGACTTCAATTATTGTGCCCTTGATTGTGGTCTTTCAAACGTGGAAGCAAACGGAAATCATTGGTCTTGGACCAACGGCTCGGTTGGCTCTGGCCGAATTGCGCCCCGCCTTGATCGGGCTCTAGCTAATGATGAATTCATTGCCACCCTTTCCACGGTAAAGCTGTGCTATTCTCCACTTCCTTTCTCGGATCATTTGCTGTTAAAGGTTCAAATCTGCCCCAGTATACCAAGGAGAACACCTTTTTGCTTCTACGATTATTGGGCCCTTCTCCCTGGCTATCTCGACACAGTTTTGGAAGGGTGGGCTATCCCTGTCCACGGCAATCCTCTGTTCTGCCTTGTGCGAAGAATCAAAAATATCAAGTTGGCCTTGAAGCGTTGGGCTTCTGCGGAAGCAAATGCAATTTCCGAAACAAAAATCGCGAAGAACTTCCTCGTGGCAATTAATGCAGCCCTTTCGGATGACCCACTGGAGCCGCATCTTGCACAACTAGAGGCGGATGTCAAAGATTATTTGTACTCTCTTGAGGAGGACATGGAATCGATATGGAAGCAGAAAAGTCGTGTGGACTGGCTTAACCTTGGGGATCGCAACACCCGTTACTTCCATCTTGCGGCAAAAATGCGTTGTTCTAGGAATTTTATCACAAATGTGATTGATCCTGGTGGCAACATAGTTGAAAGGCAGGCGGAGGTGGCTAAGGCTGCCTTACAGCATTTCTCCTCTCTTTTAGCCCCCAACGAGACCGTGGCCTTGAGGATGCCTCCACCCCCACGCAGATGTCTCACGGAATCAGCAAATCAATGGCTTGTTCGGCCATTTCAGGATGATGAAATCTGGGCTGCATTATCCTCTATAGGGTCCACCAAGGCCCCGGGCCCTGATGGGCTCAATTCCTATTTCTTTAAACTTCATTGGCCTCTTCTCAAAGACTCCATCCAGGATGCTATGAACTTCCTCTACAAAGGTGGGAGGATGGTTAGAGAAGTCAATCACACTTTTCTCACTTTGATTCCCAAAGTCCAGACCCCTACAAACATTGGAGACTATCGGCCTATCTCCGGATGCAACGTCATTTATAAGATATTCTCGAAGCTCCTTGCCAACAGGCTTGCGGATGTTCTCCCTTCCCTCATCTCACTGAATCAAACAGCTTTTATTAAGGGGAGATTAATCAGCGATAACACTCGTCTTGCTAATGAAATCCTACATGGATTTGACATTAGAACCTCTCGCAACAAAGCATGCTTGAAGACTGATATTTCAAAAGCTTTCGATTCTATTGAGCATTCATTTATACTTTCTGCCCTCTCGTCTATGGGCTTCTGCTCCACGTGGATCTCTTGGATAAAGGAATGCATTACGACTGCCTCGTTCTCCACTTTAGTCAATGGATCCCCTCATGGACTCTTCAATGGAACGAGGGGCTTGCGTCAAGGGGATCCCCTCATCCCTCTACTATTCACGTTCGGTATGGAAGCCCTCACATCTATTATTGATCTAGCGTCACTGGCTGGCCATTTTCAACCGTTGGGACGTGGACGTTGCATTGCCCCCTCTCATCTAATTTATGCGGATGACCTCCTCATATTTTGCAAGGGCTCCTTACGCTCCCTAAGTGTCGTTAGGGATATATTGATTGAGTTTGAAGAGGTGTCAGGGCTTAAGTTGAATCACAAGAAGAGTAAAATCTTTAGGCCCAAATGGGCTACCCCGGACTTTGCTTCCACCCTTATCTTGGGGATGCTACAACACCAACTTCCCTCAACATATCTCGGCCTCCCAATGGCCTCCTCCTATGGTCGTTGTTCGGATTCGAGAGCCCTTGAAGACCGAATTTGCTCTCTCATCAATGGTTGGAACGCCAAACGCTTGACTATGGCGGGCAGGGCGCAATTGATAAATACTGTGATCCGTGGTATTTTCCAATACTGGGCTGCTAGTGTCATCATCCCTATCACCAAAATCAAAAGGCTAGAAAAAATTTGTGCCCAGTTCCTCTGGGGGCGGAAGCGTCACGGCATTTCTTGGAGCAATGTTTGTCTCCCAAAAAGGGAGGGACGCTTGGGATTGACCTTGCTACTCTCCATCCGTAAGGCAACCACTGCATCTTGGGTTTGGTGCCTTCTTTCTACTGATTCCTCCATTTGGGCGGTGTTTACGCGCGCCAAATATATGAGTAATGGCTCATTTTGGGAGGCTGCACCTACCTCCTCCTCTTCTATTTATTGGCGTAAGATGTTGGCTGCTAAGCCGGTTTTGAGGGAGGCCATTCGTGGCGACGTTCTCAATGCTTCTTGGACCCCCTCGAATGCTGGTTTCTCTTTTAAGAGTGCCCTACAATTATTCGCCCCCGCGCCGAGATGGTCCCCTGGCATGTGGTTATTTGGAATAGACATATCCCGCCCTCCTATGCATTCACCCTTTACGGAGCTTTCCTCGGAAGGCTCCCAACTAAAGATAGACTCATTGCTTTCGGGATGGCTTTGCCTGATACGTGCGGGCTCTGTTCAATGGAGGTGGAAACGCACGAACACCTGTTGCTCCGCTGCCCCTTCTCCTCATACATTTGGCTGGAATCATGTAAATCAATTGGCTTGTTGGAACCTACCTCTAACGCTTTACATGATCTGGTTCCCTGGATGCTCCACCTGCCATCTTTGAAGGCCCTCTCCTCGTTCGCAACCATCCTTGCCATTGTGGTTAGACAAATCTGGCTGGAACGTAATAGACGCTGGTCGAGCGCTTGCCGCTGGTCCCCGGAGCGTATTGTTGCTGAGGTCCATGCTACTTTCGGATACATTAAATTTTAGGAGAGACTATAGAGTTTGTCTCCTCTCTATGGCTCAGCCTAATTCCTCCTTCCTTTGTATGTTTCATTTTCTTTTTTATGGCCAGATTCTCCTGGTCATTGTAGTCCTGTAACTAATCCTCAATCTCTTTTTGGGAATATATAGTTTACTTTTACAGAGCAAAAAAAAAAGTCTGAATTGGGGAAGTCGTCTCCTCGTTAGATACCCCCACTTCCTTCCTCTCTTCTTCCGTCTCTTCTCTACGCTGCCGCTCCAACGCCCTTCCCTCCACCCACCGCCGCGCCATCGCCTTTCCCTCCCCACGCCGCCGCTGCTACGACCCCTACACCCTCTTCCAGCCCCTCCCCCACACCCTCTTCCGCCGCCCACGGTCCAGCAGCCCCCTCCCTCGACCTTCCTGCGCTGTCTGCGCCACCCCGTCGCCGCCGCAACCCTCCTTCCGATCTGGTCCGCGATCTGGTTCAGGTGTTGCACATCCTCCTTCCTTGCTGGTTGTGGTAACGAGAAACAAATCCCTAATTCCTGATTTTTCTGCCGTAGTATTTGATTGTGGATTGTTATGTACTGTTGGTTTGGTTGAGAGTTAATTTCTGTTGCCTGTGGATATTAGAGTAAATGCCCCGATAAATTCATTAATTACTACGGCTTGAATTCATAGTGCGGATAAGCAGTGCCGATCCCTTCCCGGATCTGCTGATCTTCCTGATTTGTACGTCGTACCTCTGTCATCAGTTAATTTTTTCCAGAACTAATCTATTCAGTTATTTATTTATTTAGTTTCTGTTAGCAATACTTTACACTTTCCAGCACCATCATTCATTAATCAAGTACTATTTATTCATAGGGCCGATTTCGATTACTTTGTCAGTCAGGTTACGTCCGCATGTTGTTGCATCACTTATCGGGTGATGTCCAGTGTCTCCTCCACTTTTTTGTTGCCAAACTTGTATTTGTCAATATTAGTTTCCAATGAACATTTAACCATTGTTTGGAACTTTGTAATGTGTTCATGTTTTGGCTTGATAAGGCTTCTTTTTTTCCCTCAGGAAGTATATTTGAATGGAACTAGAAAATGGCAAAAGAGCTACTGGCGTACCATCTCCATTAGGACAAATTGATTCTAGAAAAGCTCGGTTTCCCTGCTCCATAGTATGGGCTCCTCTGCCCGTCATTTCATGGTTCATACCATTCATTGGACATGTTGGTATCTGCAGAGAGGATGGCGTCATATTGGACTTTGCTGGACCGAATTTTGTCTGTGTTGATCATTTTACGTTTGGAGCAGCGACTCGATACCTGCAAATAGATCAAGAAAAGGTTTGTGGTTCCTTTTGTTAACAGACGGTGTTAGCCATTTGTTCATTCTTTTATAGTAAGACATCTAAAGAAGCTTCAGAATCGTATCCAACTATTGCTTGATCGCTAATAAAACGGAGCCTTGGTGCTACGCAGCTACGGTAAGTTTTCCTACAAAGAGTTCCACACATCAGACTGCACTTTACTACTCGATTTGTCTTGAAAGAATTATCGAACAACACAGTCTTCATGCATATATTCCAGTTATCGCATCCTGTAATCATATAAAGATATTTTTTTTGAAGCTGTGGTGGCGGCGGCGGATTTAGGGTATTAGGCTATGGTCTAGGATCGTTGCTCTGATACCATGTTGAGAAAAACGAATGAGATGTTTATTCCATAGAGGGTCTCTTATATAGAGAGAAAACCCTAAAGAGTACAAAGGTTACGGAACCCGAAGGGTCACTGGAGGTTACGGAACTTGAAGGGCCACAGAAGGTTACGGAAGCCGAAGGGTCATCGGGGGTTACAGAACCCGAAGGGTTACAAATATAGATGCAAATATAATAACTCTAACAGAAGCCAAAGCTCTTCGGGGGATATACGTCATGGTGATCGCCCCAAAATTTTATTAAAAAGATGGAGAAGTAGAGTAAGAAGTGGTTGATGGTTGATACATACGCCTAGGATCGAGTAGATCCCACAAGATACCCAAAAAGAGAAACACACTACACTAACATCCAGTCATTTACAAGCAAAGCAACGTGCGCGATAACATTCTCCTTGTAAAACCTTTGACCCCTGAAAATCTTCGCGTTCCGACCAAGCCACAGCGCCCAAACGCACGCGAAAGGGCGTAGCAGCTCCCTCCTCGGCCTATCAAAATTCGAACGCAACGAGTCCCAAAACGACGAAGCAGAAGAGGCGTTAACCCACTGTAGTTGATCCTCCTCCCAGATTGCAGCAGTGTTCGGACAGAGGAAGAATAGGTGCTCCAAGGACTCCACACTGCCTTCACAAAGCGCACAGTCCAAGGAACCGATTCCCGCAGCAAACCTCGCACATCTATCTCTAGTCAGCACCCTCCCGCGTCTCAATAGCCACAAGAAGAAAACCACCCTCTCTGGGAGCCTCAGACGCCACATCCACCTAAGATCCTTGCACATGAGTTCCTGCTGCGAAGACGGCTGTTGCGAAATGATGCTGAACGCCCGTGGGGTGGAGAAGACCTCAGCACGCCAAACCCAATGATCCCTGCCACTCGATGGTGTGGGCGCACCCATAAGAAGCTGGAGTAGAGCCAAGAGGTCTTCAAACCGCTCATCCGAAAGGTTGCTAGCAAAAGAAGGGAACCACTCGTCCCCACTCCAAGCGGAGGCCACCGACGCACACGAATCTATAGCCAGGGCGTAGAGGCGAGGGAAAGCGTCTCCAAGAGAGCTCGCCCCCGCCCAACTGTCGCGCCAGAAAAGAAAGGAATTACCATCCCCAAGCATAGGTTTAAAGAGATGAGAATACCGCCTAACTGCCGAAGTGATCCCCCGCCAGAAGGGGGTTCCAGACCGCCGAACCTCAACGTCGCGCAACATGTCCACCCCGAGAGATAATACATCCTGCAACATGGTTGGAAAGAAGCTGCTGGCGCTGCCCCAAAGCCTGCTGACCCACTTAAGCATCAACGCATCATTAACCAAGTCCAGCCGTCGTATGCCAAGACCACCATCGCACTTTCTCCTCGTCACCTCCTCCCAGGCAACCAAGTGAAGACCCCGCGAGGAAGGACCCCTTCTTCCCCATAGGAAGCTCCGCATGAGGCCCTCGAGGCGCTTCCTAATCCCCACTGGAATAATCCAGTTCGAAAGGTAGTAGATAGGGATCGAGGCAAGGACGAACCTAATAAGAACGAGCCGGCCTCCCCGAGAGAGCAACGCCGCACTCCACCCAGCAAGCCTCCTTTCCGCCTTGTCCACCACCTTGTGCCAATCATGCAACCTCGACCTCCTCGCACCCAGCGGCAGCCCAAGATACTCGATCGAGAGAGAAGAGGGAATACTTCCCAGAAGCTCCCCACAAGCCGCTGCCGAGCCCGCATCCCAAGCGAAAGGGATCACTTTGGACTTGGAGCGGTTAATGTGTAGCCCCGATAACTCACTAAAAATTTTCAACGTCATCGCCATCCCTCTGACCTCCTCCAATCCGCCCTCGATGAAGACAATAGTGTCATCCGCATACTGAAGGGTAGGAACGTTCTGGTAGCCGCACGAGAAACCCATGGATAGGCCGCGCGCCACCACTCTAGCCGCCATCCTTGGCAGGACATCCGCCGCAATAACGAATAACATGGGTGCCAAAGGGCACCCCTGCCGCACACCTCTTCTCGGCTGAAACCTACTGCCGACGACTCGACCATTCACCATAACAGAGAAAGAAGCAGTAGTAATGCAACGGCGCATCCACGCAATCCACATATCAGGAAATCCACGAGCCCGCAGCACCCTCCACAGAAAGTTCCAATCCAAAGAGTCATAGGCCTTTGCGAAATCCACTTTCCACAAGATCCCCTGTTTCCCCCTTCTCACCCAGCTCTCCACCATCTCAGAAGCAAGCGCCGTAACATCGGAAATTTGACGACCACGGATGAAAGCAACCTCCGAGGGGTCGATTAAATCATCAAGCAGCGACGCTAACCTCCGTGCCATAACCTTAGCAACGATCAAGTATAACGCATTAGAAATCGCGATAGGCCGAAAGTCTTCGATAGCGTGTGGGCATGAGATCTTAGGTAACAAGACAATGAGAGCCCTATTGATCTTATCGAACCCCTTGTTTCCACGGGCAAATTCCGCCACCACCTCCCACACTTCCAACCCCACCACCTCCCAGAAGTCCTTGTAGAATGCTATAGGGAAGCCATCCGGCCCTGGCGAGGCGTCACTGTTGAGATCCCACACAGCACCCTTGACCTCCTCCAAAGAAATCTCCTTGATCAGCTCCGCACAACGCACGGACGAAAGCTTCGAGGCATCCTCCCCCATCCAGAACCAACGACGGGGCGCACGAACCGAGGAGAGCTCCCTGAAGTAGGCGGCCACCTCGTTCCCCAAAGCCTCCTCACCCACGACCTCCCTACCCCCGAAGGAGATGGAGTGAATCAAATTGGACCGCCTCCTGTTAGATACCACCCTGTGAAAGTAGGACGAGTTAGCGTCCCCCTCCCTGATCCACTTGACCTTAGCTCTCTGACGCCACTCCGCCACCCGCATTCTTTCCTCCCTTTCCACCGCGGCCAATGCCGCAGCTCTGGTTTCCATCTCCTCAGCGCAGAGGTCCCTTACCCCCTCCAAAGCATCCATAGCCGCAACGAAGTCCTCCGCCTCCTTCCTTGCCGACGCCCTAGCCTCCCGTGACCTCTTTTTGAACAATGCCAGAGCGCTCCTCAGACGCGCTAACTTCTTCCCAAATCTCACAACCGCCGACCGACCCTCGCACTCCTCCGCCCAGCTAGAGGCCACCACGTCACGGAAATTAGCCTCCAGCAACCAGCACCTCTCATACCTAAAGAACCCAGCCGCGGGAGAAGACATTTTAGAGTCCCAGATGATGGGAGTGTGATCCGAGAAAGATCGCGGCCTAGAGAGAACAGACGTCAAGGGAAACAACGACATTAAAGCATGCGACGCGATAAACCTGTCAATGCACGACTTGGAGGAAGAGTTCCTCCAAGTGAAGTTCACGTCCGATGCTGGAATATCTTGCAAAGCCAAGCCGTTAAGGAAGTCCGCAAACTCAGCCGAACCCGGGTCCGAGCCCCCCCTGGACCGGGGCCTATGAGAAGGACGCAAGGTAACATTGAAATCCCCTCCTATCAGCCACGGCAAGTTCTGTGAATCCTGAGCGGTCTGCCGAAGCTCGTCCCACATCTCCATTCTACGAGCCGCACAACAAGAGCCATACGCGCATGAGAAGACGAAAGTTTGAGAATCCTCCTTCCTGGAAAGCAAAACAGAGATAGAGTGGTTCCCCTTGATGGTAGAGACCAGGGAGAACCCCGAGGATTTCCAAGCAACAAGCAATCCTCCAGCATGCCCAACTGCAGGCAAAGTGGAGAACTCATCCAGATCCCCCGCCGCGAAGGAGCGCCAAACATCCTCATCCAGAGAGGCCAACTTGGTTTCTTGCAGAAGAATGACGTCGCACCCCCACTCTTTGAATCTGGTACCCAAGATCTTTCTCTTATCAGCATCCCCCACGCCTCTCACATTCCAAGTCAAAACTTTCATTTGGTAACCTTTTTGTAGCCCCATGAAGGTACCACCCCGGCTGCCTCTGCCACCGCTTCTTCAAAGGTGAAGCAAGAGTAGTGCTCCCTTGACAACGACCGCGAGCTGCGTCTTCTTCTATAGCGTTTGGAGGATCTCCGTGATGACTCGCCCTCCGCACCTGCATTATCGAGCCCCCCCTCAGCCACGGCCCCTGCCCCTCCATAGAAATCCTCCTGCGACGTCTCATCGGCGTGAGACGAAGAGGGTTCCGCCCGCAACTCTTCTTGCAAACCTCCCGAGGGTTGAGCTGAGATCTGAGATGACGAAGGACCCAAGGATGTCGGGTCCACCGCTGATAAAAGAGGACCCGATTCAGTCCCCGCACCCGGGTGAGTCCCCGCCCGATCCGCCATTAAAAGAGAGCTCGCTCCAGAAAGCTCAGTCGGGTCCAGTTCGACGACCCGACTTACCGAAACACGTGCAGATCCGAAAGCAGAACTGGCGCCCCGACCAAGAGAGGCAAACCCGGGAGAAAGAGCCCTGAAGGCGGAGCCTGGCGACTCAACCGAGAAGGCCAAATCCCCTCCGAAAAACGTGCACCTACCCGCCACGTCACTCCATTCCCCCGCCACGTCCCTCCTCACATCCCCAAGGGCGGCTACCATGCACCGATTCCATGCGAAAGGATGGGCATCACGTACGAGACCTGGTGAAGGCCTTACGTAAACATCATAACACGGCGCTGCCCCCAAGGAAGAACTCAACTGCGGCGAGATCCCCGAAGCGACACCCCACTGCGGAAGCTTCGCCTCGGAACACGAAATGACCCTCTTGCCGGCATCCTCCGCAAGAACCAGCCGGCCCGCCTTAAGTGGAGGCGGCGGAGGCACCACCACCGACAGCTCGATTCTGCAAAAGAACCTTCCCAGTTTTAACTCTTCAAAGAACACCTGACCAGTAGCCCGATCGAGAAAGGCCTTGTTGCACTCCATGAGGACCTTCGTGGAAGCGGGATCGTCCCCCGGCGATAAGCCGTCGTTAGTAACGGCCAACACTGTTACAACTTATGTCAGCATTGCATTGTTACAACTTAGGAATGCTGCATACTGTTGGCAAAGGCATGCGTGCTGGAATCTAGGGAAATTTTGAAGATCAAATAAAGATCTTCGTAAACTTATGCTAGCAATAAAAAATCACAAATTAAGGATGATTCATTCTTTTGGCAAAGTCATGCAAGTTGGAAGTTAGGAGAAATTTGGTAGCTCAATACATGTCCAGAAGAATCTTGGATCTCTTTCAACTATTAGACCAACCTTTGTTAGTTTGTTAGACATAGTACAATGACAATAAATCGATATTGACTACAATTAAAATAATCAGTCAGAGATTTCAGTATTGTTGAAGTGTTTTGGCGAACACCTTGAAAATAGTAACTTAGTATCCCGACGTAATTTTTAAGGTTCTTTATATAACAAACTTCCCCTCTGTGTAAAATCGTCTGAATAAACTTTTCAGATGATCTTTCTCCAGCAGTTCGCTTTCTTCCTCTTGCCTCCTTGTTTAGCTTTCTTCCTTCTTCTCCACTTTCCCCTCCATAGCACAAAACTGGACATATTTTAGATGCTGGATTGGATGCCATGAACTGGCATGAAAAGGGGAAATAACCAAGATACATTATTTTCTGGCTTTGTACACCTTACTTTGGAGTTATGCAATTGCTCAAAATGAATTGTATGCATGTTATTATTACGCCCATGTAATGTCTAAGATTTGGTGATATTATAAAATATATGTACTTTTCGAACTTACATGGTGAATTCAATTTACTGGTTAAACACAGAAACACGTAATTAAAAGCCTAATCTGCTGATCATGGTTTCGGCAATCGGATTATGGAGATGTTGAAGAAGGTACAATGTCATCATATGAAGAAGGTATCTTGAAAACCTGACTAGTTTTTTAAATAGGCCATCATTCACACATTGGAAGGGGATAATCTGGTTAGGTTAAAGAAATTGGCCCTGCATTGATATTCTAAGCGTTAGTAATCTGGAATCAACAGCATGGTTGCATGTTTTACTCGATTGAAAACCAACTTCAAGCGTTGGTAACTTGTTAAAGATGCATATACATGTAAAGAAGTTATTATATTGCGATTGTTTAAGATGCTTACAGTCCAAATTCCCAATGGAATAGATCAAGTGACACTCATGACACCTGAACTTTCATGGAACAGATGCCTGTGATTGTAGGAAAGACGATCGAGTTATAAAAAGTCAAAACAGGCTTTTTAGTCTTGTTATACATCTATATCAGTCACTAACACTTGACAAAATCTCCTGACTTCCCTTGCAGTGCACCTTATCTCCCTCATACCTGGAGGCCGGTCATGATAAGCATCATCTCATGGTTCCAAATGAGGTCGGGGCAGACTTGACATGGGATGAAGCGCTGAAAAGAGGCACACAGGAGTTCCAGCACAGAGGCTACAATTTGTTTAC
This sequence comes from Ottelia alismoides, assembly GCA_037367405.1. Lineage (NCBI taxonomy): Eukaryota > Viridiplantae > Streptophyta > Magnoliopsida > Alismatales > Hydrocharitaceae > Ottelia > Ottelia alismoides. The sequence goes on from JAZKJV010010151.1 coordinate 63,049, forward strand.
CTGCAACTGCCATTCATTTGTTGCGAACAATTTGAACAGAGTGTTTTACCGTGGGCACAACAGATGGAACGTCGTGACGGTGTGCCTGCTGATGCTCGTCAAGGGATCCTGGGTAGACAAAGCATCTGCGATCAGGACCTTGTTGCCGTTTTTGGTGGTGATGGGCACTGGGCTTTACTTTGGCGGCTTGATGTTTCTTGTGTGTGCCATGGCATTTGCTTTTGCGTTGATTGGTTGGTTCCTGTTTGGAACCTATTGTTTCAAGGATATGATTGAGTTGTAGTTGTATGATCGAATATCACACCCATTTTGTGCTCTCTCAACTACAAATGAGTAGTAGTATGCAAGAATTACAGCATCATTCTGTTGTTGCTGCAGAATTGTATGTAAAACTTGTCATGGGATTGCCATTTTATAGATTTGCATTGTTAAGGGACTACTGCCTCTTTTTCCAAAAAGAAGAGAACAAATTTAAAGGTACAAGGTACCATATCATATTTTGTTTTTAAGAACGAATACAGAAGATACGGATTTTGACTGATATGAATGTTTGTTATCATATCACTAAAAATAGATACAGATCGCTAGATACATATCACATGTGAATGATATTAGAAATACTCTACATATTAGTTTAAATATACACTTAAGATACATGATATAAATGTATCAATTGTGCTTATATCATAATATTCATACCAAATATGGTGAAAGAATGTATAAAATTATGTTATATATCGTTAAAAAATAAATTTACAACTACATAAAAACTTATTTACATATAGATATAGATCTTTTATGGATATCAAAGTGATATGTATCTATTTTAAAATGGACAAAGATACATATGGCAACATATGTTTAAAACAGTAATGATAGATGATCGGATATTGACATATCCATATTCTTTTGCATTCCAAATGTTCATTCAACTTTCTAACTCAGTCGGAGACTGTTATTCCCTCTATCTAGTCGGAATTTATCATGTCTGGATGGTCGTAAGTTAAAGAAGTATGACCCAATCCACAAATTCTCAAGTAAAACTATACTTTTAATGTGCATCTAATCATGTCAAAAACGACGTAATCTTTTGAGCCGGAAGATGATCACCCGATGGGATGAATTGGCAAAAAAGATCCTAATTTCACAATCCTAATTGGTCCAAAAACAGTAGTTTCAGATGGCGAATCACGGCTATTGGGTTAGATTTGAACATTAAATCTGATTCCGTAATTTCAGTTTTGCCTCATTCATGGGGTCACAAATTGACCCTGGTAACCTTTACTCTGAATTTCATCCCACTCCACTCCATCTCCTTTGAAGTTTGCAAAAGTTCAGCACTTCATGTACCAATTATATTTAAATTCGCAACCACTTAATACACACCTATTTATTTATATATGGACAATTACTTTGTTTTTTTAAAGAGGCCATGTGTGCAAACAACTAGGCTTCAAAATGGCTTTGGATATTAAACATGCACTGCCATACACTCCCAGAAGAACGAGACAAAGTTCAGGACATATTGATACATTAGTGATGTGTTCCCGATATGATAAAAGAAGATTTTCATTCACTCTGCTAAATACAACTCAAAATTAAATTATCCACTGTCCTCTGCTGCTCTTCTTTCACTGGTTTGCAGAATGGAATCAAATGGTGCGCACTGGTAAACATATCATCCAACACTTCCATTTATGCGAATATATGCCATCCAAGAACTTCACAATCGGCATGCATAAAGAGCAAAATCTGTGATCTCACCGATCTTGAAATGATGCATTCATGAGATTGAGCGCAGAATCCATAAACTGCAAAAAGAATTATGGTATTATAGTAAGGGGGAATGGTAGCCTGTAGGCACTCTAAGGATGATCTGTAGAGAGTCTAAAAGACAAACTATGACGAAATTTGCAAGATGTAAGCACTCAAACGGGAGAAAAAAGCCACTTCTTTTTTAAGTGGTCATTATACGAGTGTGGCATTGTCTCTTTAGAGTAAGATAAAGGATGCCAAATTGAAATGTCGTGATGTTACTGTAACGTCCCGGGCTTAGATCCTCGGTCCGTTATCGAGGAAAACTGGCCCTGACAACTTATTAGGTACGGACCCAAATGGGTCCGCTGGCAACCACCCAAAATGCTTAAGCCCAAGTTGTCAAGTAGTAATCCCCACCACTTATAAACCACACCCACACTTCGTGAGTTTTTAGGTATGGCACTATGTTTGGGGTTGGGGTGTTACAACCTCCCCCACTTATATTCGCAACGTCCTCGTTGCGACATGGTCCATCACTTATTCCCAGTGATAGTGGTGGTTGCACGCTCCGGGTAGCCATTTCCTCCAACTTCTTTGTAGGGGTGGCTCCACCACTCGGGTAGCTCTTTCCACTATCAGAGAGAATTTGGCTCTGATACCACCTGTAACAGCCCGGATCCTCGATGACCAGCGGAAACATAATAAATACCACGTCAGATCCGAGTGTTACTCTCAAACATCAATTATGTCACAAATAGCATGAGGAACCATCTTAACCTTCCTTCATCCATAAAAAAAGGTATACATCTCTAATACATATCCAAGATCTTTCGTTCCGGTGGGCACAATGATATCATTCCTTTAACCCTCGCAAAAAGTCTGGAATTGCCACTAAATTTATCCTTACTTTGACCTGCAATAAAAACACAAAAATATATGGCATGAGCTAACGCTCAGTATGTGCCGAGATAAGGTCAAACCAACTGACGAAAAATCAAATCTCCTTATGCTATTAAAAATAACTCCATATATAAATAATTAGCTGGATAAATATTTTCCACAATGGATCCTTATGGAGTTTCTATATTCATCAACCGGTAATAATGTTCATAACATGCATTATCCATGGATATATTCCTTCAATATGATCTTAATCATAACATAATATGCATGGATTTCGTTGTGTTCCCTCGTCAAAACTACAATATCAATAATTACATAGGGATGATTACATATATGGAATTATGTTTACACCCATACACTTGTTGCTACGAATTATCACATATAAGCCCTTATTTTATCCTAACAATGATGCTTGCTTTGTTCTCATTTCCATCATCATAATTATATACTTTTCATAGAACGTATCATACACAAAAGTAGTGTCATGGCATATTCAATCCAAATTACCCTTATGATAACGAATATAATATTTGAATGTAGTCATACAATAGTATCATATGGATCACTTATAAATATAATTATGCATACAATGGGCATCCTTTTTATATTCATGTAATGCATACCATATTTTCCATATACGCCCTTAAGGTTAACCATATTTGCACATATGCCCATAGCAATAACATAATTATATATACCTATGCATTTCACGTAATTACACATATACACTTATCATTCCAAACATTTGCACATATACACTTGGCATTTGACATAATTACACATATACACAACATTTCACATAAATCCACGTATTAGCTTAACATTTCACATAAACAATTGGCTTCCACATAAGCACTTAGCTTATCCATTACAGATTTGTCTAATCTCATAATTTATTTGGCGGCTTTGGTGGCTTTTACCGCTGGCACAAGCGGTCACTCAATCATTACATAGAACATGATGACAGCGCTGAGTAAATGGTGGACTTTCCACTGGGTTCTAGTAAACCCGACACCCCCGGAAGGTGTTGCCCTTTAGGCTCTCAATAAACGGACTCTAGAGGTGGCTCCCACCTTAGGTGTAGCACTTAGCTCCGCTTACCGTTACGTGCCATTATTCATGCTAAGGAAATTCCAATTCTTTTAGTATCATTTGTTTATGCAATATGGTTCCTGTGAACCTTTAAATTCGACTAATCAAATATGTCTTCATTGTACCAAATAAATAACCAATATATTACAATTATTTGGTACTTGATATAATCATGTGAGATTGGATTTTTGGATACAACATATTTAGATGTCGTCATCCTTTAATTGTGATCACAGTACATCACAATAGATAGTTTACTATTGAATATTATGTCCTAAAATAATCAATCTATTACTAGTGAATAATTACTTATGCATCATTTACAGTAATATCACATCAGAATTTCCAACACATAATTAATTAATAACAATTCAATAGATTCCAAAAACAAGTTAAATAACTAATGATTGATAGCACTATTAAAATCTGGTTACTTCATTACGTCTATAACCAACTACAATGATTTATTTTTATATACTTGATTTAGGCTCTTATTTAATTGCAATATGTATTATATTTACACAACACAGTAATAACATTGTATGGTATACAATATGATTATAAGGTATGGTGTTTTACCGTATTTATCATATAGGTAACCTAATCATGACGTAGAACTTACATCACGTATAAAGTGTGTACATAGCATGATATACCCTTAATTTGTTGTTTACACGTTATATATACATAACATAGAGATTGAACTGCTTCCTTGTTAAGTACTACAATCATATGAAACCTATAATATGAAACATAATGACAGTGAATAGTTCATATGTGTTACTATATTATGGAAACATTACATGAAGCTTAGAATTATATAATCACAATAATTACAGTAAGAACTCGATATCTTAGTTACGTTGTAAGCATATATTTTAATTCTTTAAGGCTATCAAGAAAACAATTGTAGACAATATGATGATAATACTACATTATAGTGATTATCCGTGCCCATACATGAAACCAAAAAAATGCACATCAGAATTCTCTCATACAATAACTACTTGACTCGTGTTGGACTATGAAACAAATTCCACCAACCTCTATTAGATAACGGATTTCAATGGATTGGAAAGGGCATTTGTTATACTAATTATAATTACTGACAAACCTTAGAATCATTTTCAGCATGTTATTAGTCTCATATTTTCTAGGGTGAAGATCCACGTATAAAGGTTTGTCTATCATCAAATGGAGAACATAATACTAAGGAATAACCTTCTTAATCGATTCGTGATCAAGAGACATTACGACAAGACAACAACAATTACGTTCCAACAATAAACTCTAACATTAACCTTCGGTATCATGTACTACTACAAAATAGTGTGGATCCTAAGGGTTCGACACATACCTTAAGGATGCGAGAAGTCCGTCCGCGAAGACACCTCGATTAGGCATATCTCAGCCGTCGTATTCCACGTCGACGCTCCACCAATTCTATCAGAATCAACAAAATTCGGCATCGACGAGGAGAACTGTCGTGACCGGATTTGGAGATGGCGCACATGAGATCTCTACATCTTCCTCTATCTCCCCTCTCTCTCTTCGCATACATACGGATCTCTGTCCCTCCTCTTGTTCACTCTCTCATTCTCACCATCTTCTCTCTTCTCTCCTCCTTCCCTCTAATATCTCCCCTTCTCTCTCTAAATAGGTCCAATTCAACAATCGGAAGGTTGATTGGGCCTCCTAGTAATTGCCAATCCTAAAATAGGATATTACATCCCACGTCCATCCCAATGTGCAAAAGCACATCTTCTCTCTCTATTTAGTAGCTTGCGATGGAAGCTCTCAATTAGTCTCGATTCTATTTTTAGCAAATCAAAAAGAAGTGCGTGGGGATGTTTCTACCCGTTGAAGGTTTCCCACGATCCCAACTATTATCTCATATAATTTACATGCACACCCCTCTAATTTTTTTACATCAGTCCTTCAATGTCGAATCTAGCGGTTATGAGATTCGACATTGAAGGACTGGTGTAAAAAAATTGGAGGGTTGTGCATGTAAATTGTATTAGATAATAGTTGGGATCGTGGGAAACCTTCAACGGGTAGAAACATCCCCACACACTTCTTTTTGATTTGCTAAAAATAGAAATGAGACTAATTGAGAGCTTCATCGCAATCTACTAAATAAAGAGAGAAGATGTGCTTTTGCACATTGGGATGGACGTGGGATGTAATATCCTATTTTAGGATTGGCAATTACTAGGAGGCCCAATCAACCTTCCGATTGTTGAATTGGACCTATTTAGAGAGAGAATGGGAGATATTAGAGGGAAGGAGGAGAGAAGAGAGAAGATGGTGAGAATGAGAGAGTGAACGAGAGGAGGGACAGAGATCCGTATGTATGCGAAGAGAGAGAGGGGAGAGAGAGGAAAAAGTAGAGATCTCATGTGCGCCATCTCCAAATCCGGTCACGACAGTTCTCCCCGTCGATGCCGAGTTTTGTTGATTCCGATAGAATTGGTGGAGTGTCGACGTGGAATACGACGGCCGAGATATGCCTAATCGAGGTGTCTTCACGGGCGGACTTCTCGCATCCTTAAGGTATGTGTCGAACCCTTAGGATCCGCACTATTTTGTATTAGTACATGATACCGAAGGTTAATATTAGAGTTTATTGTTGGAACGTAATTGTTGTCTTGTCGTAATGTCTCTTTATTACGAATCGATTAAGAAGATTATTCCTTAGTATTATGTTCTCCATTTGATGATAGGCAAACCTTTATACGTGGATCTTCACCCTAGAAATTAGTGAGACTAATAACATGCTGAAAATGATGCTAAGGTTTGTCAGTAATTATAATTAGTATAACAAATGTTCTTTCCAATCCATTGAAATCTATTGATCTAATAGAGGTTGGTAGAATTTGTTTCATAGTCCAACACGAGTCAAATAGTTATTGTATGAGAGAATTCTGATGTGCATTTTTTTCGATTTCATGTATGGGAACGGATAATCACTATAATGTAGTATTATCATCATATTGTCTACAGTTGTTTTCTTGGGATAGCTTTAAAGAATTAAAATATATGCTTATAACGTAACTAAGATATCGAGTTCTTACTGTAATTATTGTGATTATATAATTCTAAGCTTCATGTAATGTTTCCATAATATATTAACACACATGAATCATTCACTGTCATTATGTTTCATATTATAGGTTTCATATGATTGTAGTACTTAACAAGGAAGCAGTTCAATCTCTATGTTATGTATATATAACGTGTAAACAACAAATTAAGGGTATATCATGCTATGTATAGACTTTATATGTGATGTAAGTTCTACGTCATGATTAGGTTACCTATATGATAAATACGATGAAACACCATACCTTATAATCATATTGTATAACATATAATGTTATTATTGTGTTGTGTAAATATAGTACATATTGCAATTATATAAGAGCCTAAACCAAGTATATAAAAATAAATCATTATAATTGGTTATACCGTAATGAAGTAACCGGATTTTAATAATGCTATCAATCATTAGTTATTTAACTTGTTTGCGGAATCTATTGAATGGTTATTAATTAATTATGTGTTAGAAATTTTGATGTGATATTACTGTAAATGATGCATAAGTGATTATTCACTAGTAATAAATTGATTATTTTAGGACATAATATTCAATAGTAAATTATCTATTGTGATGTACTGTGATCACAATTAAAGGACGACGACATCTAAATATGTTGTATCCAAAAATCCAATTTCACATGATTATATCAAGTACCAAATATTTGTGTTATATTGGTTATGTATTTTGTACAATGAAGACATATTAGTCGAATTTAAAGGTTCACAGGACCATATTGCATAAACAAATGACACTAAAAAAATTGAAATTTCCTTAGCATGAATAATGGCATGTAACGGTAAGCGGAGCTAAGTGCTACACCTAAGGTGGGAGCCACCTCTAGAGTCCGTTTACTGAGAGCCTAAAGGGCAACACCTTCCGGGGGTGTCGGGTTTAGTAGAACCCAGTGGAAAGTCCACCATTGACTCAGCGTTGATGTCATCATGTTCTACGTAATGATTGAGTGACCGCTTGTGTCAGCGGTAAAAGCCATCAAAGCTGCCAAATAAATTATGAGATTAGACAAATCCATAATGGATAAGCTAAGTGGTTATGTGGAAGTCAATTGTTTATGTGAAATGTTAAGTGAATATGTGGACTTATGTGAAATGTTGTGTATATGTGTAATTATGTCAAACGCCAAGTGTATATGTGCAAATGTTTGAAATGATAAGTGTATATGTGCAATTACGTGAAATGCATAGGTATATATAATTATGTTATTGCTATGGGCATATGTGCAAATATGGTTAACCTTAAGGGCGTATATGGAAAGTATGGTATGCATTACATGAATATAAAAAGGATGCCCATTGTATGCATAATTATATTTATAAGTGATCTATATGATACTATTGTATGACTACATTCAAATATTATATTCGTTATCATAAGGGTAATTTGGATTGAATATGCCATGACACTATTTTTGTGCATGATACGTTCTATGAAAAGTATATAATTATGATGATGGAAATGAGAACAAAGCAAGCATAATTGTTAGGATAAAATAAGGGCTTATATGTGATAATTCGTAGCAACAAGTGTATGGGTGTAAACATAATTCCATATACGTAATCATCCCTATGTAATTATTGATATTGTAGTTTTGACGAGGGAACACAGCGAAATCCATGCATATTATGTTATGATTAAGATCATATTGAAGGAATATATCCATGGATAATGCATGTTATGAACATTATTACAAGTTGATGAATATAGAAGACTCCATAATGATCCATTGTGGAAAATATTTATCCAGCTAATTATTTATGCATGGAGTTATTTATAATAGCATAAGGAGACTTGATTTTTCGTTAGCTGGTTTGACCTTATCTCGACACATACTGAGCGTTAGCTCATACCATATATTTTTGTGTTTTTATTGCAGGTCGAAGTAAGGATAAATTTAGTGGCAAATCCAGACTTTTTGCGAGGGTTAAAGGAAGGATATCATTGTGCCTACCGGAACGAAAGATCTTGGATATGTATTAGAGATGTATACCTTTTTTTTATGGATAAAGGAAGGTTAAGATGGTTCCTCATGCTATTTGTGACATAATTGATGTTTGAGAGTAACACTCGGATCTGACGTGGTATTTATTATGTTTCCGCTGGTCATCGAGGATCCGGGCTGTTACAGTTACAAAGAAAAACTAGTCCAAAGTGAGATAACAATGAATGGGTATATGCAGATATCGAAAGCATATAGATTTTATGGGGGATTTGCCCATAGACCTTGGGGAACAACAGTCAAACAGGCCAACAACAAACAGGCCAACAACTAGTTGACGAAAAAATTAAGTACTATATCTATAAATATATTACAATGTGAATGACAACGTGACTTTAATGGACATCTCATATTCACACATTTAACAAAACAAATGACAACGGTGAACCCAATATATCAACCCCACCAAGATATAGAAAACTGTGATCGGAAGTAGAAAACAATGCTAAGAGGGTGCTGCAAATGTTTAAAAGAATCGTCAATGATGTCAAGTTTTTTAATAACCTGAGCAGCTTCCGATGGCTAGTTTTAATTGGTAAAATGGCCATATGAAGCCGCAATCACGATATGAAGATGCTGGCAGTGGAGGCAACCAACCCCACTACCTTTTTTCTTTTCTATTCAAACATAATCTTATATTTAAAACCAGGGACTTTGCATCTTAACCATCATGACTTAGCATGTATTTTATATTACAGTGCCCTCCCTTCCTTTCAAAAATGAAAACCTTCTATTAACAGAAATCCCTAAGAAACAATTGCTGGGCATCGGCAAACAGTTGTTTACATGCAAAATCACATTACAGAAGTTACCTTTCCAATAGCATGAAGTTGCCGTCCAACAGGTTCCATGAACTGAAAGTTGACATCAACAGGCCAAACCTGAAGCAAGGTTGGATGCATGAGTAGACACAACAACTGTAAAGCTCTAATTCAATCAATAGTTAGCATTGTCAAGCATTCTAATATTCATAAGCTTTCACTTATTCCTGTTTACTGAAAAGCATATTAAATTAGCTTTTGCATGCTTATGTCAAATTCTAATCCAAATTGGGTTTAAAGCCAGCATAAAACTACGTTCAAAACAAAAATGGAGACACGATGCATTTCTTAAAACCTCATAATCTCGGAGAGACAGAAATCAAAATAAGTAAAAGCTCAAGAAAATGAAATCAATAATTTTACGTTGAACCAGTTATACAACAAGGCATGATTTTGTTTATTTGTTTCCTGGTACATCTGAGGATGATACCTCATACCAGGTCGAACCACAATTGACTTTGACGACTTCAGTATTTTGTACATCAAAACTACATCAGTTGGAACATGTTTATTTGGCTGAACTAAGCTTCAACTGATTTAAACCTATCCAAATGGTACTTAAAGACTAAAATTTAGTTACTATTGTTTAAAATAAAAAAATAATGACCATCGAAAGTTAAAAATCATAACAATCTTCACCAATAAATTAATAAAGTTAAATAAGATGGACATGGTATACAATCAACCAAGATAAATACAATATTCACATTTGAACTTGTTCAACCGTGATTCATTTTCCGTTTGATTTGATAATTTCAAACAGTCCAGCCACAAGTTTATCAATTTCCCAACAATTAGCATAAACCTCCAAATTGAAAAGTCTCCTTTAACATCAAATATTTCATCGAAAAATATAACAAAATAGGAAAAGATAGAATATGTAATAATACATTGAGTCCAAGGACCTTGACGGGGGTGACGAGACCGGGGACGACGCAGTCGGAACCGGCAGCCTCGAGACGCGCCTCCGTGGCCCAACCATCTCCAATGGGATCCCTTTCCTGCAGATGAAAAATTAAAAATCCAATGTTTACAGCCAAAAGCTCTCAATCATCATCATTGTCATTAACCATCAACATCATCATAATCACCAAGAGAAGATGAAAAAGGAGGGACCTTGGCGACGGCGAGGGCGTAGAATGAGTTAGGGTTTTGGGGGATGCGGAGGACGGGGGAGTGGTGGATCCTCGGGAAGGGCCTCTGTCCCGGAGGCAGCGCCCTCCACGGCACGTCCTCCTCCAGCACCGCCGCTCTCTTCGAGCTCGACGTCGCCGTCGCCGTCGCCGCCACCATCGCCGCTCCTCTAATGAGAGAGAGATGGTGTGAGGTTTATGTAACGGATAATGGGGAAGGAAGATATAGGAAACAATCAATTTATATCTCTTGTATTTTTTAATTTATTTTTATTTTTGAAGGAGGTGAGATACTATAAAGTATGGACGGATGAGGTTTGACCAAGACCTAGGGCTTATTTACCACTACTAGTTCTATGTGAAGTACATACATGATTGGAAATAGGAACATCTTTTATGACCACTAATAGTAAATTACAATTGCAATTGTGTTGTTTGAGAAATGAACATACTATTATAAGTCTCACAATTCGACTCTCACGATTAGGGATGAAAACGATCGGATACATATATGAATATATATATATATATATATATATATATATATATATATATATATATATATATATATGTTACCATATTCTTGTTCTTTTTAACATATATTAATATATATGTTACCATATTCTTATTCTTTTTAAAACAAGGATACGAATACGAATACGAATATTATACGAATGTGTAAAATGTAAAATCGTGTCATCAAAATACGAATACAGATGCAAAATAAATATTGATAATTCAGATACGGATATTTGACAAAATGAATACGAATTAATATGCAAATATTATATATGTTCAATTTTACTTAAAAGGTATAAGCATTTTAGACTCATATCAATTTACAATATATATATAAAGTATATTAAATATTTTAGTAATGAATATGTGCATAAAAATAACTAAATAATAAAAGAAAATGTAAAGATATTACTAAATAATAAAAGAAATCTTATCAAACTTCTTTGTGTGCCATGTAAGTATTGGTATTATCCAGAGTTTGAACATTCGTATTTGTATCCATATTCGTATCCTTCAAAAATGAATATTTGTATTCGTATCCTAAAAAATTTTGGACATTCGCATTCATATTCTTATTCGTCAAAATTGAGGATATTATATTCGCATTCATATTTGTATTCGAAAAATGCTGAACATTGTATTCGTATTCGCTGGATATGAGAAAATAACATCCATATCCTCTATTTGAGGAATGCGGATACGAATAGATCCGAATATATTTGTATTCATTTTCATCCCTACTCGTGATCATATCTAAATTTGGGTAATAGTACAATTTTTTTGTCGACTATTTAAAAGGTAGTCATCAAGATCTCTCTTTTTTTAAAAAAAGTTATTAATTTAAATGTAATTAATTTAATCGTCAACACAACATACGGTTTTGAGCTTATTGGTTTCGTTTGAGAAATTGAGGTGTTTTGATTATATGGGTCTTACTTCAACACTTGAGGTGCTGCACTATGCATCTCAAGTGAATTTTACACTTGTATCCTTCGAAGTTTTTGCACCAACACTTAGCCACCATGCTTTTTGTGCAGTTACACTTGGTGCCTCTTATATTCCTGCACTGATTACAGCCTGTTAGCTTGATTGTCCATGAGATATACGAGAGATCATGACTTCAAACCGAGGTCTGGAAAAGAAAGATTCAATTTTCAATTGTGCCCTTACATTCTCAATCACATGCCCTCCACCTCCCCTCCGCCCTCACCTCCTTCCACCGTCACTCCCCTCCCCTTCTTCTACGACATCGATGATGCCTCCCTCTTTAAATATGCTCGCCTCAAAGGGTCTCCTCAAGACTCTTCCTTTCATCTCGAAACCCACTCAAAGGCTCTTCCTTTCAACTAAAGATTCAACTAAACACACATGGACACGCACCCAAAGAATTCTCCTACACAAAAGAACTTATATATTCCATAAACAACCCCTGATAATATCTTTAAAAACCCATTCATCAAGTTCCAAGCTTACGTGTAGGCCTGGTGTCGATATTACTATCAACATGATGCATCACTCATATAACACAAAACTTAAGTCCAAGAACCTTGCATTCCTCTCGACGAGCTCGAAATTCAAACCCATTGCGAGAGATGACGCTGTCTAAGCTACGGCTACGACCGGGCTAGAATAAGCATTTCATAATCTGCTGTTTCAGGGTTATGCAATGTACAGACCCTGCATTTTAGTTTAGCAGAGCTTCGCATGCATCATCTGAGTTGAAACTCATGTAACACTTTCTAATCAATAACTAATAGTCATAACAGATGAATACCGAAATCGCCTTTAAAGAATAATATAGTCAACATCAGTACAATGCTAATTCTCTCCAGCAAAATATAGAAGACACGCAGTTCGACCTTATTAGGCTAAAAGGCCTAAAAATCTGTATTCCAATCAAGTAATGATTAAGCAGCAAATCACAAGCTTTGGCACGCCACTCGATTATTGCCTGCAGAGATAAACACAGGAGAAAAATCAGATTCCTTGAAAATGGATGGATGTTGTGCGTAGGCATCCAATTATAATGTTTTCAGCTGGATATAAACGATGAAAGCATCATGGAACAATGTCTCAAATTATATACGACAAGATATTAGAGCTTGGGGGAGGTGGGACTGGTCAGGCTGTATGCAGTCCAGATTTTCTAACGAGTTGGAACAAGGGGACTCTAGGTTTGTTCGAGTTTCGAGAATAGAACATATCCAGCTTGGTCTTGACTTAATAGTTCCATGTGACTTCCCAAAAATGGAAATTAAACAGGAGTAGAATAATTACCTCAAGTTACAATAGGATAATTTTCATCAAGGTTCTAAGCAGCCTGCAAAAAAAACAATAGTAACCAGCATGTCAGTTTCCACAACTTTTATTTTGAAAAAACTAGACTATTATTTATAATCCTGTTTTAAATGCTGATCGCACGGTAAAGATCGCATGGCACGTTCACTACAAAATTCAAATGGATGCTCGATAAAGGATATTGTATATGCTTGGAATTAGAATTTCGAACAATTAAACTATCTATCGAAAAATTATAATGCCTGATGAAATGCAACACTTGTCGAAAAACAATCTTGGTGAAACATACAAAGGGCATACCAGTGCACGAACCTAAATACACCCAACAAGCTTTTGAATCTATAATACACAACAATGCATTCTTGCAAGAGTTTTCCACAAACTGTAATTATGCGAGATTGCATTGTTACTTCTAAGATTGTCCTTTCTAAAGTATACTGAAAATATGCAGACTGTATACTACATTTTAAAAGAGATAGGGGAACTTCTTTAACATAAAGCTTCAAAAGTTCTATGGAATTGGATATACACTAATGAAGTAGATAAAGGGGAAAATTATTAAAAGTCTTGGGTTTGTTTTACAAAAAAGTTCTATTGATTTTTTTTGAAAGTTCTATGGAATTGGATATTCACTATTAAATCAAAATCTTCGGGTTTATTGTAAGATAACTCCTGAACATAAATGTCGAGAATAATCTGTAATACAATTTCTCGCATGTTATTTTAAGATATATATATATATTTTTAACAAATACAACAAGTAGCACAATGATACACCGGCTTATAAGGAGTTGTCACATCTACTATAGCACACACATGAACGTACACAATTCAAAAGCCAAGGATAAACATTATAGATTAATTATAATATTATAGCAAATGGGTTATTCCTACACGGGATTTTGATAACTACCATATTTTAAAATTCTATGATTTTTAATAGGAGGAATGTCCAACATAGAAAATTAGTATAATAGTCACTTATCAATCATAAGTATATAATTGTTCTAGAGTCAATGCCCAGGTCATCATGATTATACATATTTAAAAAAATAACAAAAGCAGCTTCCGAAGAAATTTATATGAAGTCAACCAAAAAATATGATTATAGAGAAAAAATATAAGATCACTTTCCACTTTTAGTCAAAGTCGAAGTCAAAATTAGACCTAAATAATCTCCCAAACATAACCATTCAATGCAACTAATGGCATGTAACTGCCAGAATAGTCATTCCCCAAAGCTAGGAAGAATGAGCCAATATCTAGGACGGATGGCTACTTTTAAAATTCCCCAACACTAAGAGAACGGATATATACTTTTAAAATTGACAGAGAATGTTCATTTCTAGGACAGGCGATCATCTTTATGTGGGACTACATTAAGTTGTAAAATTAACAGATTACACAAACTATCAAATCAATCTGAAACTTGATTTCTATATATTTCTTGCAGCTATATCAATATGACTCTACAAGCTAAGGGATCGTACCTTTATCTGAAATGGAGAGAAAACCTCCTTTACTACTTCGAACACCTCGTTTATAGGCTTTGCAGCATCAATCTGGTAGAAAAAAATGCTCAATATTAGCTTTAGTTGAGGGAAACAATATCTCAGATATTTTACAAACAAAGAAAAGGAAAATATAACAAGGCTAAGCTTAAATATTTATGGCCGTGTAAGAACCTTCCATGCAAAAAAACCATCTCCATAGATTACTCTTGAAAGGGAAAAGTAGCATGCTTCCCTAGAGACCAAAGATGGCATGCGTAATATATATTTTGAATTTTTGATTTAACACTAACACAGTTTTCATAAGTATTTCGAAATTACCACAGTATCTAGAAATCTTTCCAATTTGACGAATCAAATAGAATTTTAAACTAGAAGTACATTTTTGGCATTTTTGAAAGAAAAAAACCTCTAAAATTGAGCAAAATGCAAAAACTTATAGTAGCTTATACGTTACACATCTTAAGATCCACTTATGATCCTCATGCTTTGTGGTTTTACCCAAAGCAATGCAAAGATATATTTATAAAATTGTGCTACCGAAGAACCTACATGAATGGCATGGTGGAGGGACAATTTGTCCTCCACCCAAAGGATCATGATTCACCTCATCAAACCTTTTTTCTACTGTGTTCAACAGAACGATTGCGGAAAAAGCTTCACAGGTTGGTTGCACGGGTTTAAAAAGGCCACTCTATAGTTGAAGCTCGCACTTCACAATGATTCGATGTAAGCATGTGGTCACTTTCAGGAAGATGCATACAGTCTACCCAGCTTTTAGCTGACAACTTTTATTATGGTGCCAGGACTCTCTTTTCAGTTGTTTGGTTTGTGCAAATATATTCCCAATGCCAAAACATGTCCAACTAGACAACCGATAATATATTGATATTGGGTTAGACATCATCACTTAATAAATATTAGAATAGCTGATCATGAAATGAGTTCCCATAGTCTGAATAAAAAACAACAGACTCGATCACAGGTAAAATCCAGGAGAATGAATTCAAATTCAACAATGAACTGAGAAATTCAGCCAAAAAAGGATTTACCTTCCGAACCTTGCCTTTTGATTCGTAGTATCCAACTACAGGCAAACTAGATTCTACAAAAACTTTGAATCGTTTTCTTATCGTTTCAATATTGTCATCAACTCTTCCCTTCATTGGACACAAAATGATATAAGAATTTTTTGATTTTAATACAGATTAATTGTTATGAGCTGACAGTGATAGTGATACAACAATAATGGGATTGCTAACCTGGTTTCTGCTAAGAAGTCGCCGTTCCATTTCTTCTTCAGAGCAATCAAAAAAGAGGACAAACTCAGGTTCGATTTTTGTCTGTCATTACATAAATTAACAACCATAAAATTGAGGAAATCGACAAGTCTTCACAAATCATATATGGATTACACTGGAAGAATTTAAGTTTCAAAACTATCTTACAACTTCTTCAAAAGCAGCACGATTCTCCTCATTCCGAGGAAACCCGTCGATTAGAAATTTGTAGTTTCCACTTTCCTGCATGGCCCGCTGAAGAAGCTTAATAGTCACTTCAGAAGGAACAATTTTCCCCTCCTGAATCATATTTTGTATCATAGTACTGCACGAGTTAATGACAGTCATTGATGGATCAAGAGGAGACACTGTGTTAGGTGATACAGAAAACATAAACAAAAAATTGATATTTTGTCAAACAATGTTCGCAGACATGAATTTAATGATAAAGGATACTCAGCCTAGTTATTTTTGCATAGAAATGCTAAATGGAAGAGCTTAACTGGTTTGATACCCTTGAAATCATTCTACTCTGACGATATATGGATATCTTATTAGTCTATGTGGATTCCATTTTTTTGTAACGAAAATGAGATCTTGCAAGATTTCGGAATCCATTAGGCTTGTTATGAATTTAATAGAAGAGAAAGAGCAGGATGATCACTGCCCAACACCAGATTCAAGATCACGCAAAAAACCAACAATGATAAATTAACTAGCCTCCAAAACTATCCCATCCACAGAATGGTTCCGTGCCCAGAAATTAACTTCACTCCGCTGTACAGTCAACCCAAAACAAGCAACATCAGCATAAGTGCAAGAATAAGCAGAAGATAATGTACCCCTTGAACAAATATGGTCACATATACAAAGAAATGAAATGGAAATGTCGTAAAAACTCATTTTCATGTACTAAAATCAGTCCAATGAATATATGGAGCTAATAGCTTTTTACTAGCAAAATGCATAGTTATGTACGATATGAGTCCCGTGCTTTTTAATGCCTCTACCATCAACTTTGAACCCATTCAATGGTCTAGTGGTAATACAATGAGTTTACCACCCAAAGGACCAGGGTTCGAATCTTAGGAGGGATGTCCAGTGATGCAGCGTGGAACAGACATATAGAGCCGAATTCTTATTTAATTTTATTTACGTTTATTTGAGTCGTTGAATTTTTATTTAATTTTATTTACGTTTATTTGAGTCATCGGATTTGTATTTAAATAAAATAGAGATCGCCTGTGATCTCAATTAGTTGGAGATTTGAATTTCAAATTAGTCGGTTAGTCGGTTAGAGTCAATTTAGGATAATTAGTTGTTTTTCTATTTTTGTAATCTCATCCCTCCTATATAAAGGGATGATAGACTACTTATGTAATCAGTTCAGTTGATATAAAATTTTGAGATTTATCTCTCCTCTCCTTTCTCCTTCTCTCTTCCCTCACGTGATCTTCACATTTCTCCTCTCCATCCCCTCGTGTTCATGACGAGTTCTCTTCTCAACCCCTCTATTTCTCTACCACCGAAAATCCACCGTTCGAAAAAATATTTTTCGTCGACGCGCAAAATCCCGATTTGCATCAATTGGTATCAGAGCATGGCCTACAGATCGTCCTCACGATCTGACGATCCGTACAGATGTTCGCACCCACATGCATCGAGGGACTATCGTTCGTCCGAATGAAAACGGCAAGACAACGACACCTACAACAAGGAGACGATGCGCATGCTACTTGATTTACAAACCACATTCCACTCCAAGTTTCGAGAACTTATTGCTAACTTCGAAGCCCTATGCACCGTCAAATCAAAGGCTCCAACGATACCAATCACCGAAGCCAATTTTGACAAAGGAAAGATCATCGTCGGCAACCAAATGCTTTGCAGTCCAGGAGGCTTCAGATCTGATTCCGCTTCCGAATCGATTCCATCGCCCCCTCCGGCCGTCCCGGCACTGCCCAAACTATCCCAGGTACTTTCCCTGTCTTCCTCGACCACAACTCCAGCCCCAGCCCCATCCACGTCGCCACCGCCACCCGCAAACCCAGCCGCAGATCCACCATCGCCACAATCACCCCCTCCCGCAACCCCAACAACCATCCCTACCCCACCACCGACCCCCTCTGCGAACCCGATCACTGCCTACCCCGTCACCTTTGCGGTCCCATCGTCAGCCTCCATGCCCTTCCCGGCGAGCCCCCCTGCCCCACCACCACCGCCCTTCTCCCTCCTTGCCACCAAAGCACCCCCTGCACCTGCGACCCCAGCCCCGTCACCACCACCCCATACGCCCTCGCCAGCGCCCCCGGCCCCCGCCCCGACAACTTTACCCACCATCCCAGAACCTCCCGCGACATTTTCCCCAACCCCCGTGTCCCCTCCCGCCAACCCAGGTCCCCCTCCCACCGCGACCTCTTCACCTCAAGCAAAACCCCCTCCTAACCTCCCCCTCGTGCCTCGCGAGCCATCACCCAACCCCAAACCGTCGCCACCGCCTTCCCCTCCCCCGCCACCCTCCCTTGCCCTCGCCCCATCACAGACCCTTCCCCGCAGCCCACAATCCCGCCCGATACCTCCGGCAACTCTCCACAGATCGCCCCTTCGCGGTCCCCACATCACCATGCGCCGCCACCTGCGAGGTTACACGCGCGGCCGTCCTCGCGAGATAGCGCGCAACCATGCGACCACGAGCCGCAACCTTAGCCAACGGGCTCGACGCCGCCCCTGGAATCAAAGCCTCTGCCGCCGCCACGGTCAGAGAAAGAGATGTCGAACCCTAACAAGAAACCCAAAATCTAAGGGGTTCGAATCCCCTGAAATGTGGGATTGGGAGTTACTTTGGAAAAATTACAGGAATGGCCCCCCATGCAGAGGTTTTTATTCAAAAGGAAAAGACAAGAGCCCCTCTCACAATATTTGTTTAATTGAAGGGGTACGAAAATTGCAACCAAAACCCCTGCTGCAGAAACATTTAAAGAGTAGTGCTAAAAAAAGGAAAGCTGGGAACCCTCCTTATCCAAATAGGACTAGGACCATGGGTTTCACCTATTTAAAGGCCCCATGGCTTAATTCCCTGGACACATCTCCTCCTCTACTCTCCTTGTGCTATTGCTTTGCTATGGACTCTCCACGGGCCGAGATGATCGTCATGAAGATGCCTCATCAGTTCTTCGAGCACCACGTCAACAGGGTGAAATCCGGATGGACGCCCGCCTATGCGCCACACCTACTCTTCCACCACGAAGCCCACGTCGCCAACGCCCGCGTCGCGCATGTATGGATTCCGCCATTCGCTCCACACCAATTCCTCCAGGGGACGACCGAGAACGCAGATTCAAATTTATCAACCTCCAAGCCTGCAGATCCAACAATTCGTCGGGAGACGAATTCTTAAAAGCGGAGGAGAGTTAATGCAGCGTGGAACAGACATATAGGGATGCATTCTTATTTAATTTTATTTACGTTTATTTGAGTCGTCGAATTTTTATTTAATTTTATTTACGTTTATTTGAGTCGTCAAATTTTTAATTAAATAAAATATAGATCACATGTGATCTCAAATTAGTTAGAGATTTGAATTTCAAATTAGTTGGTTAGTCGGTTAGAGTCAATTTAGGATAATTAGTTGTTTTTCTATTTTTGTAATCTCATCCCTCCTATATAAAGGGATGATAGACTACTTATGTAATCAGTTCAGTTGATATAAAATTTTGAGATTTATCTCTCCTCTCCTTTCTCCTTCTCTCTTCCCTCACGTGATCTTCACGTTTCTCCTCTCCATCCCTCGTGTTCCTGTCCGAGTTCTCTTCTCAACCCCTCTATTTCTCTACCACCGAAAATCCACCGTTCAAAAAAATATTTTTCGTCACGCAAAATCCGATTTGCATCATCCAAGATGAAGAATTTATCTACAACAAACAAAGGGCCCTCTGAAGGACGAAACAACCCGAAATGGAGCACAACTATAGATGGACGTGGAGAAAAATTTCAAGCTGGCCCATGTGAGGTATTGAAGGTCATGTAGGTTGTTGACATAGCTAGGTGGGCCATGTGTCAACCTGAAATGGAGCACAACTATGGGCAGACATGGAGAACAAATGAGGCTGGCCCAACCCGAACCCGATTCTAATTTTCAGGCCTACGGGTCGGGCCTAAGCCCGCAATATTTTGGAAAAATATGGCCCAAACCCGAGCCCAACCCGTAAATACATGGGTCGGGCCGAGCTCAGGCCATGCCACTATATTAAAAAAAAGATTTGGTTAACTAGGATTGGAACCCCATTTGGAATCGGAGTCTCACTATTTGACCCCTCTCCATTACAACATGCATCTTCGACATCAAATATATTCAAATCAAAGCTATGTGGATCATTATAATGGGTCTATATGTGGGCCGACTTATGTGCTTCGGGCTTAAATGTGGGTTGGCTTGGGTCGGGCTTAGGATGGGTCCTTATGCGGGCCGGCCCGCGGGCTTCAGGCTCGAGCCATCATTGCCCGAGCCCGGCCCGAAATTTGATATGGGACAAAAATTAGGCCCAAGCCCGCCCGACTATTACTCGGGCCCGGGCCCGGGTCGGGCTTTAGCGGGCCGGGCATCGGGCTGGGCCAGGCCGGCCCTACCCAATGCCCATCCCTAGGTCCAGGGTGGTGTTGAGAAGGCCATGTGGGCCACATGTTTCTAGTAGAGGGCTATGCCTCACAAATGCGTCATTGTAGTATCTTTCTTTGATGAATGAAATGGGGATACCCAGACCCCCGAAATTACCGAGATTACTATTAAAAAAACAATGTCAACTTTTTAGTTTCTGGTATGTAATAAACTTTTTAGATTCTGGTATGTAATAACTTTTGGTGATAATGGTGAAGTTTTTTGGGCATACACCTATACAGTGCATGCCCTTTTTTCTTTCAAATAAAAAACTTCAGCTTTCTGCCCATGCGTGAAAAATTGAAGTGCCAAGTAAAGTTTGAAAATAATGATCTTGGTTAGATAATGCCAGAATGGCAAGGAACCGGTTTAAAAGGAAAGCAGTTCTACATGTTAAGTGAAACTTTTTTCAACCAATCTCTCACTTGCATATTCTCCATTCATGCAAGATCCACCAAAGGAAAATCATGGAAGATTTGGGTATTTAACAAAGAAACTGTAGCCCCTAAGTAAGGTTTTTATCTTTAATCTGGCCTCTATATTGCCTCTCAACATTTTTGGAAGATGTGCTTAGGCTTTTGAAAATTTTATTAATTCTGTGGTTTTGTTTAGTACGGCCTGATAAGCAGTACCAACTGCTTCTTAGGATCTCTGTCATGAAGTTATGTCTATAACACAGTACATGTCCTATGATCCACCTGTGAACAACGATCTGCATCTGGTATTCTAAATAGCCAAGCCTTTATATAGATCTATTAGTTGCCTCTACTATCCTTTTTCATAAGCTACAAATGAAGGCTGAAAGTTCTAACATGATATGCTGATAGACGGAATAAGTCTTCAGAAGCAAGAATTACTATTTTTGAATCACGACTCAAATAAGAAGCTCAAATTCCTCTAAGAAAAACCATTTCGGTGGATGATGCCCATGATATCAATCATTCAGATCTAGAATCTCATACTACAAGTCACCCCTTCCCATGGAGCTTGATTGACAGATTTATGATTGGTGGATGCTCTTGTGGTAATAGCTAATAAGAATTAAATGAAGAAACGATGAATTCTGGGGCAAACCATCTTTGGTCCATAAACACAAGCGAAACATAATGATTTTGTTACGAGATGTTACTCATATAAGTACTACAGGAGCAGAATAAAAGCAATAGAAGCAATACATTAACATAGCTCATGTTAACTACTTACCCATTTTCAGAACCAGATTTATTTCAGCACGTAGGAGATCTCCAGCACTGAGATGAGTGAAGCCAAAATGCTCAACGATGTTTGCACACTGGGTACCCTTCCCACTGCCAGGACCACCTGATGGGAGAATCAGATGGAAATAAGCTGCTTAATCTATCTTTGAAGAACAATACTCGTTTAGAAGGATTTTAAGATCTGGATCTCAATTTGATTTGTCCAAATCATTGGTTGCAAAGAGTCACTTCACATTGTAAAGAATAGTCAATATTACAATAATCAGTTTCTCTTTTTGTTATTTTATATAAATAACTTTGTAATAGATTCTTATTAAATATAAGATAAAGTCAGCGGCACCACTAAATCTATAAATAAATATCTTTAGAAGTGTAACCACAATTCCAAATCATACATGTTCCTTGAAAATCGATCGTAAAGTTCATCGCTATAATAATTAGTATAAACCAGTAGGCCTAAGGAGCTGGACGGGCTGATCAATGGCAGACCAGTTACTATTTAATCTGTGGGCATGCTGAAGAGCGTAGCTGGACCAACTGATGGTAATGATCAGGAGAGTTTTGCAACCTCCAATAGAAATCAGTCGATTCCACATGCAGAGCTCCCACAACTTCAACAGAATGATTTTAAGTACTAACCAGGAATTTTAGGTGATAACAATAGAAAATATGAAATTTTGGTAGGAAAAACATAAGCAAGAAGAAAAATATGCACAAAAAAAAAGGATTTCCTCACCAAGAACAAAGACAACTACAAATTTCTTCTCAGTGGAAGCCCCATTAATCCCCTGGAAACACACAAAAAAGGGTTCCCCGTCTGTTAGACAATCCGTCCTCCTTTTTTTGGGAAAAAACGGTAATAACTGCCGCCCACCTTGGTAAGAGCAACTGAAACGTCCACGGCCGTCCCCATCGACGAGATCAGATACTAAACACGTAGGAGCTGCAAAGACCAAATTCTTTTAGGAAAAAAAGGCTTTTTTTATGAAAGAGCAAGAATCGAACTTTGCGAAGGCAATGGATCTGGACGTCGAGGAGCAGTTTGGATCAGATCCGGTGGATTCGAGACCACTAGGGTTCGAGATCTGGAGCGTTTAGTACTGGAAAAACGATGAGGACGACGACGATGATCGTACCTGAGGAGAAAAAGAAGAGCACAACAATTGGCGATCGGCGATTGGATGGAAACGAGAAGGAACGAACGAACACAGATCTCTAAGTTTCGGAGATGATATGTGCGGCGTTCGTTGTGGCGCGAGAGAGAGCGAACGCCTTCGATTTGAGGCGTTCTCTTTCTCCCTCTATTTATACAACGAGAGGGGGGAAGTGGAAATTTTCCGACATTTTTTCCCTCTCTTTTTATCAAAAGAAATAAATATAAACAGCAATTTTTCACTGACAATTAATATAAATAAATACAATTTTTATTCAGTTACCTTAATTAACATGTCACACGTCGTTACAAACTTACAACTCAAGAGTCAAGTCAAGCATATTATTAATTAATTGTGGAATAATTGCATTTTTTTCTCAGAGTGAACTATGTAAAAGTCATTGAACTATACATCTTATTGCAATGTAGTAAGCAAATTTTAAAAGGTATATAACTTTGCTAGCTTTTTAAAGTTCGGGTATTACATTGAAATTGAGTGTATATTCTAGATATTTTTTATATTATATTTTATTTTCAACACTGTTGAACCTGGACTATGTTTATTACTATGTTTATTTGGAACATGATATAGATTTTAGTTGTAGAAAAAGAATGAAATTATTGAGAAATAAAAATGTATTCATTCTTGTTGCTTTCTATCCATTTTCGAGAGTAGTGTGGGAAATGAAGCGAGGATGAGTTTACTTCCTATGCGAATGAAAGTGAAGAAACAACTACTAACTTATGAAAAATTGGTCGTAAAATGGAAGATTGTTTTATTTCCTTTTTATTTCCAAGTATTTATGTAAACAATCAGATGCAAAAACATATATAACTATCATTGCATCGTGGTCCACTCAGTTATATGAAGATCTATGCAACTACATGTATTATCGAACATGATAAAAATGTGGTATTACAAGCTTAAAACAAAATACAATTATGAAAGAAATACATATCAGATATGGTTGGCAGTAGAAGTTCTCTGTATATTAGGTCAAACATATTGTAACACCTACACCCCCAAACATAGTGCCACATCTAAAACTCACGAAGTGTGGGTGTGGTTTATAAGTGGTGGGGACTACTACTTGAAGACTTGGGCTTAAGCATTTTGGGTGGTTGTAAACGGGTCCATTTGGGCCCGAACCCAACAAGTTGTCAGGGTCAATTTTCCTCGATAACGGACCGGAGACCTAAGCCCGGGACGTTACACATATATGTGTTGAATGGCTTGCGCATAAAATTTATATACTCTAAGCATAACTATTTCAACTATGTCGAAAAGTGAAAGAAGATACACAATTCCATCGCGAATATATATCATTAATATATTAAAAAATCACGAATAGAAAGTTCTGTAGATCGAAGTGATAGCCGTATCATTTTAAACGTAGAAACACACGTCAAAATATGTATAAAACGGAAGTAACAAAATCCGGTAGATTTCATAAAGATGACGTTGAGTGAAAAACAGGAAAAGCTAAAGGGGAGTTTGCTTACAACCCGGCGGACGGACTTCTTGAGCAATCACTGCCTACTACTTACCTTAGTCTTCCACTGACGCACTCCTACGGGGGAAGCAGAGCAGTCCGTGCGTTGGAGGACAAAATAAGGGATCACTTATGTGGCTGGAAAGCAAAGCATTTGTCAATGGCCGAATGGATACAACTTCTAAACTCAGTTGTTAATGGCATCCTAAATTACTGGATTGATGGTACTATTATTCCCAATGCGGCCATTAGACGTATCTCAGCTATGTGCGCAAATTTTCTTTGGGACTATAAGAGACATGAAATCGCATGGGAAAAAGTCTGCCTCCCTAAGAA
Source organism: Ottelia alismoides (assembly GCA_037367405.1). Taxonomy (NCBI): domain Eukaryota; kingdom Viridiplantae; phylum Streptophyta; class Magnoliopsida; order Alismatales; family Hydrocharitaceae; genus Ottelia; species Ottelia alismoides. Next base: position 88,334 of record JAZKJV010010151.1, read on the forward strand.
TGACGGAGGAATGGGATTGCGTTCCCTCGTCGATCTTACATCAGCGGCAACGTTTGCATGGGCTTGGAGGCTCCTCACCTCTGGCCAATCACTTTGGGCTTCCTACATGAAGACCAAGTACCTCCGGTCGACAAACTTTTGGGAAGTGCAAATCAGGATTGATGCCTCTCCTATCTAGAGGTGATTGCTCCGTCTTCGACTACTTCTGCAAACAGGTATCGGTGGCGTAAACCCACCGTTTTCATGGCTTCATACATCTTTGGGCTACTCTTTCATATCTGCCTTTGATTTCGTGTGTTGCAAAGCGTCGGAGGTCTCCTGGTGGAAAGATATCTGGTGTAGCAAGGCAGCTCCAAAGCACGCATGCTGCTTATATCGAGCAGTACGTGGCAAGCTCCCTACTAGAGATTGACTTATTAGATGGGGCATAACCCTGATCGGGCAATGTCTCTTTTGCGAGGCATCTCTGGAGTCTGTTGATCATATTTTTTGGGAATGCTCTTACGCCTCTCGGATTTGGACGGGGGTATGCCACTCGATACAGATACCTCGTACATCGAATGATCTACATCTATAGGACTCTATTGCGTGGACGCAGAGCCTACAAGGCATTAACACTACGTATGGGAAGAGGTTGAGGATTGCTCTCGCTGCAACCGTCTAGAGGATTTGGAAGGAGAGAAATCAAAGATGGACAGGCACAGATGCCAACAATGTTGAAAGTAATATCTCTCTCATCTCCTGGGAAGTCCACACACTAATGACTTAAGGCCCCGTATTTTTGTTTTTGTACTTTTCCTTCTTGGTGCCCATTCATCTCTCTCTCAGGGCTAATATGTTTGCCCTTGAGCCCCTTACGAATTCACTTGTAACGCCAACAGGGCCTCTTTTTGTGCAGTTTTAATAGAAATACTTATCTTGCATTAAAAAAAAACAGGAAAAGTGGATTGCCGACTATTGCACTAAAATTGGAACGCACGTCGTTGACTCCCTTTCATTGTGATTTGTGAGTGGCAAAGCAAAATTCGTTACATTGCCACTGGATTTGATTCTCCATTAATTACTACTACATGCACAGGGAGAAGGAATATTACCATTTTTAATTCTGGTTTTCTTAGGAAGAGAGTTCTATCGTGCTATCCTCGTTGCCCGCTTGATATATTATATGTTATTTTTACACATGTATCCTTATGAGTTTTTGCACTAACAGCTAAGATTCTTATTTTGTTTTTGGGATTTTTATCCAGCAGACTCTATAAACTTTGCCAATCACTTCCACGACTTTTTGCATAACGTAATTACCCTATCGATCATATAAATTACCCCAAGAACCCTCACGAGCTTCAAACAGAGTAACCACAAGGTTCATAGGGTAAGAGTTGTCAAGTTTACGGGGTCGAGGGGAGAATTATGTTGTTTCAAAGGTTGTGGAGGCAATTGGCAAAGTTTATAGGGCCTGACGGGTAAAAATCCTTTTCTAGCAGTCACAAAATTCGCAGTATTATGCACTAGAAATTCGAGATGATCAGTTATCGATACTTGAAATTCTAAATAAAGAAATCTGGCTGATAAAATGAAGGACGGTGAGCATCATGGTCCTAAATGTCGGTTTCGCTGACAATTCACTAGCTTGAGGAGATGGAATATCGTTGATATTTAACCGAAACCGGTCAAAAATTGAAGAAATGCACATGAAACTTGATCTATTTATTTATTTATTATTTGCCAAAATTGAGGTCTAAATACAAGTGTTGTAGTATTGCCATCATCGTCAGTTGTACATACTTATATGTAGTGTTGAATTAAGTACGCAGTAGTAAGAAGTTTAGTCATGTAGAATGCATGATAAATTGAGATAACAAATAACATCATCTTACAGACTCAAAAGTCAAAATATACCAATAAATAATAAGAATACTTAGAACGTGAGTAGGCTGAGAGAAAATCGTCAAATGTAAGTAAAACTACAATTAAACATAATTATATATTTTTAAAAAAATCTAAAAAAATATATTAACTACATATGTCATAAATTTATTGTCAAGAATCTCGAGACACTTTAAATCTTAGCACATCTATTGCAGATCATATTGTGCAACCTCGAATGCTAGATGATGATCTTGCTGCCCGATCAACAAGCTAATGTATTTTAGAGACGAGAGAGTATGCAGATTAACTGTATATAACTCCCTTGTTCATCATCTCTCAGCCGCTCATTTGCATTGGAATTTTAAACTGCGCAAACACTTGCACTTGCTCACTCGGGACAAAAGCAAGGATTGATGGGAGATAACGAACACACAATTTCCTTCAACTTAGCAACATTTTCCATTTTTCTTATATATTATGACAAACATATGATACACTTCATTAGAAAATGAGCTCAAATCAACCACATTTCACTTCAAAATCAAACAAAGCTGACGATATAAACAACGCCGGAGAAAAGGCATCATGCGAACCCCTCTAATGATCTGGTGGTAAAGCAATGACTCCCACTTTAAAAGATCAGGGTTCGAATCTAATTAGTGAAAAAAAAGCATCATGCCCTCTTTCAATATCGGTGAAGGCGACACATCGACGCTTGGAGAAAAATAATAATGATAGTATTAAGGGAATGAATAAGAATAAGAATATCTCCTGCTTTTTAGATATTTCAAAGGAAAACAGAATCTCCCACTTGAGAGCACATATCTTATCGATTGCCTTTGCCTTTATTCTGTGTATGTGGAAGTGGTGATAAAAGGTATTCCCAACAGATTTGCAGAGAGCACATTCCTTGATTTTTTTTGATGCACATCCTTGGAAGGAAATTTTTGATACCTTATAATGGGTACTTAATATGTGCATAGCCCATGAACACACAATCGATTAATAAAGAAGGTTATTTAAACTCATAATTTCGAGTAATTTTGTAATTATCGTAGGAACTTTTTGATAATTCATAATTACATTCAGGATCATGAATAGTCTTTTACTCTTACATAGCATAACACAGAGTATTATCTTCATAACGTACATAACTCCGAGGAGTAACTTCCATTCGTTTCTCCGTTAACTATGATGCAATCCGTTATATAATCCATCTATGAGTTCAAAGTATTTACAATAGATACCACTCCTTCACTTCCCTCTTCCTTGAACCTCCTGCCCCTACCGTGCCCCAGATATACTTGACTCCTACCCTCTCCCCACCTCTGCCGTCGGTGTTGCTACTGTTGCGTGTGTGAGGGGAGGGGAAGGCAGAGGGATGGGAAGGGGAGTTGTTGATGCTGTTGTTTGTGCGAGGGGAGGGGAAAGGGAGGGGGAGGTGATCGACGGGGGTAGTGGAGTTGGAAAGGAAGGGAAGGAGGAGGATTGTTGGTTCCAATCCATGAGTATATGCCATGGAAGACCAGTCCGGAGCCCCACTCATGGGGGTCAAATTCAAAACCCCACTGATTTCATCAAAGAAGACCCACAACCACGAAGGATGAAACTCCTCATATTGATGGAACTCCCAAGTGATCTAAATGTTTTATTTTTAGCCCGAGCTCCCTCTCTAACAAGACTTCTCCTTTGCATAACAGTGTGAACTCCACATTAGAGGTGTACATGGATCGGATAAAATCCGTAATTCGATCTAATCCAATACTATTGAATTGGATTGCTTTGATTTTATCATTCTACTAGATCAGATCGGATCAGATTGGAATTTTTAAAATCTGTTAAAGTACGGATTGGATCGAATCTTTACCAAAATCCGATCCGATCCAATTCGTTAACACAAGCACATACGCACCATTTTAAATTTCATGTAATACCACAATCAATGTCATTCATGTCTTTTTTCCATACAAATCTTGGACACAAGCTATTTCTTCTCTTTTGAAAAGCAGATGTTAAATATCCAAAATAATTCAGCGAGCTTTTTCTTTCATCTCTATTTCACCTCCTTTTCTTCCTATCATCCTTTTTCTTCGATTGTGTCTCTCTGATTTCCTTTCATCTCTATTCTGCTTCCTTTGACCTTACCTATTGCGGGAAAAGATTTTGATTTCCTTTCATCTCTATTCTGCTGCCTTTGACTGACTTTACAGAGTTATTTCCCTGTGACGTATAACTTTTGCAAAATATTATCCAAATACAGCTTGAGCATGTATTGACAAATCGTTTGCCGCTTGATACGTCACAAGTGACAAACGATTTACCATGCCACATGCGGCAATAAAATCCATTCATCCATGTGACACAGCAAACCGTTTGTCGATATACAGCCATTCTGAAAAATAATTTCACGACAAGTTACCAAAACTTTTTACCCCGAGATGCTTTAAGTGGCAGCCAAACCAAACTCAAATAAGTGAAGTTCACAAGATCACCTTCAAGTCTCGACAGAGCTGAAACTCCCGTCAAACTCACAGCAGAAAGTTCAAACACAGACTCCTCTATTTGATCCAGTACGCTTGATAAACAACACTAACTGGGATATGAACTGCATATAGATTTAATCATGGAGCATGTAACCTTCATGATGCTATGATATATGATCATGCATTATAAAAAAAGATAAAATCTCTGACAACTTGCAGTACTGATTCCAATAATCATATCATAGCTCTGAGATAAAATGCACAAAAAATTAGAAGGAAATTCAGTCATCGGTGGTAAAATTGCCAAATCTTGATCAAAACACAAGCACAAAATTTCACGAGCAAAGAAAACGTTTGATATTCCCTGCGAGTATAACCGCCCACCTACATAAAATACAGAGAACACAACGTCAGAGCAAAAATTCCAGAGCCTCAGCATCGGCACCGTATATGCGTTTCAGAAAAGAGCTCATTTGCGTGACGATGAAAAATAGCGTGAATCTCAAATAACAAAGCTTAAGAAGCTTATCTCAAGAGAAATGTATATGGTCATACGTTTCAGAAAAGAGCTCATTTGCGTAACGATGAAAAATAGCGTAAACCTCAAATAACAAAGCTTAAGAAGCTTATCTCAAGAGAAATGCATAATGAAACACGGCATAAAAATAACAGATAAGCCAAAACCCGTACGATATTTGTCCCACAGTTCAAAATTCGAAATAGTTCGTCTAGCTAAGAGTTGCTGTTTTAAGTCATACATGAAGTTCAGCCCAGCCTGGCACAACCAGTCTTGCACAGCACAAGAAAGCCCCAGTTAGTAGCGGTCATCGTAGGATGAAGGGCGAGCAGCTCTGCTTGGACGCTCATATGGTCCAGGCCTGTCTCTGTAACCGCCGCCACCTTCGTAGCGCGTAGGACCCCCGGCACCGCCACTACCAGCATATCTGTCACTGCCACCTCTGGCACTACCATCCCTATCGAATCCGCGTTCCCGGCCATAGCCGTTCTGGGGAAATCGATCTGAACTGCCGTACTTGTCACCAGAATACCTCTCAGCAGCAGCACCTGGAGCGTACCTGTCATTGGCATAGCGGTCACGACCAGCACCATATCGGCCATCCCTGCTGTCAACACGGTCCCTGTCCCTATCACCATAACGACCCCCTTCATAGCGCCCACCACTTTCATAACGACCACCCTCATAGCGACCACCGCTTTCATAACGACCCCCATCATAGCGATCATCGGCATACCGATCGTTATAACGATCTGAGCCCCCAAAGCGATCACCACGAGGACCCCGCCACCACTTGGCCCACTGAATCTAGACCTAGAGGAGAATTTTCCACCGCCTCCGCCTCCTCCAGGAGACGGGCATTCCCTGGCCCAATGTCCAGCACGACCACACTTGAAACATTCAGATTTCCCAGGAGGCAGAGACCTGTCAGGCCCACCACCTCCATATTCTCCCCTGCCACCTGATGGATAGCCTCCTCTACCACCGCCTCCACTGTAGCCATATCCTGGACCATCAGACCCAATCTTAGGCTCAGCCTTGTTCACAGAAATTACTCGACCGTCCAGCTCCCTCCCATGCATCTCACTTATAGCAGCCTCCATTCCCCGTTGATCAGCAAAAGTCACAAACCCAAAACCACGAGGGCGACCTGTGTCCCTTTCCAGCATGATCTGCACAGAGAGCAAGCAACAAATAGCTTTAAGACACGATTTAAGCAATCAGTTTTAAAAACATACAAATTAAGATTAGAAACAAGTTTGACAAGAAAGGTATGTACAGAATAGAGATATACCTAGTGACTACACGAGATAGCAATTTTTTTGGCAATGAAATGAAACGAGAACTCATAAAACCAACAAGGACTAAATATAAAAAGAGAGATCAATAGAAAGATCGATTGAGGGACTTTTCTTGATCAAAGGAACTAGCACAGTTTAAAAGAAAAAAACAACTTCAAGATGTTACCTAAAAGAAGCATTAGTTGTGCTTTGGCATAGCCTGAAATGTTACGATGAAAATGTTCTTGTACAAAAAGTAGATTTATTCCACAATAAAGTCCATGGATAATTTCAGATCAAAGCTCTAGACAGATTACGCAGAAACACGCAACTATATATCGATTGTGTCCCAAATTTTATCAAAAGGATGTCTAAGTAACGAAGGACCTCCCCACCATATAGTATTGACAAAAAAGGCTGTTCACTTCATGATCTGAAAATCCTCAATCATTGATGTTACTCACTCTGTTGGAAAATAATTTAATTCAAGTGAAACCATTGAATTATACACATAAGTATTCAAACATTCTATTTGAAACACTAAAACACAATCTTTTTGCTTTTGAGAGCACCTTTATCATGCTAGAAAATCCACTGAACAAGACAAAAATGGCGAAGCCTTCTCCCATGTTAAGAAGGGACGGCTACATGGATTCTTGGTCAAATCCATGATGGAAGATCCGACTAAATTTTACGTTGGCTATTGGTATTGGCTACCTACACAACCCCCACGATGAGGGATTTGAACCATGGTCTTTTGGGTGGTCTTTTGTGTAGCAGTCATACTCTACCTAGAAATATCATAGAGATATTTAACCCTTCAAAAACATTCAAAATAGGATTAAAATGAACATGCTGTTGAACTAAGCGAGAAACCAATAAGTCAGTATTGTGCCATTTTAGCAAGGGCATATCTCTTCACCAAATTAGAAAATATCAAAACACATGTACTTGACTTGGATATTTTTTCAAAAAAAACCAATAAATGTGACATGAAAAGATGCAAGCAAGATAATCCCCAACATAAGGATCTAGTTTGGGTATACACGAAGGAGAAAACAGCATTGGCATTACCAATAAGATATGCATGCATGAAGCAAGATATATTATTTGCTATCAAACAAAATGAAGAGTTCCTAAGTATATTACCTGGATAGGTATAGCACAAAGAAAGAGCCCCAACCATTTGAATGATGGCCAGCAGTAAAAGGGAGGTTATCTCTCAAAAAAACATACCAACAAATCCTTCTGCATCATTGAGGTTCCCCAAAAGATAATGTACCTTGTTACCAAGATATAATACGCTGTTCTTTAAATCAAGGTGGGTAAATATCCTCTGTATATAACCATATGAAGCTCAGATATCTTCTCCCATTTCCCTCTTTTCCCCTTTTACATGGTAGTAAGGCTCGCATCCATACATCTCAACAAGCTTTCGACTAGCAGTGCAGTATGCAAATACACAGACAAACATATACCAAGAACTAGGCTGCCAATTGTCTACCATGCTACAATTAAAAATCAGAGCCAGAAAAATAATTCTTCTTGAAAACCAGTCAAAGGTCCCAAAAATATAATCGCAACACCTAAAACATCCATGACGTCCTCTCGACAATAAACCACCAATTCATTTAAGATCAAAATGAGAGCACACTTCATTATTAGAAACATATCAAACAGGATGTGAATACTGAATTTATGCAACTCGTGTGGTCATAACTAAACTTAAAAATCAGCAAGCTAAAACTTAGGAATATACTCATGCACCAAACCTTACTAACTCCTAATTGGTACCACTTCCGAATCACATAAAAACTCTTTAAATGTTTTACGAAATGTTAGTCCAGCTCAGTCAACCAGAAATTGAGCTTAACTGACCATGCATTGGCTTTAAACCTTGTTAAGAGACATAGCAGTTTCCTCTACACTCCCAGCTTTCTGCCCATCGGAAACCTCTTCTACAGTTTCGAGCTATCAAGCTAAAATAATATCCACTACAAGGAAGAATTATCAACATCCAACAAACAAACAAAAGTAGATTCTCAGTGGCATGTATAGATACATCTCTGTGGTCTGTCGCTGATTGGGATAAACTGGATGACAGCTGCAAAACTGACTGAGGTAATATCCACCAGTTATTCCCGAAAAATCTGAGAATTGTGCTACCTTATCCAGCTAAGCAGAGACACAAGTTTCACTGTGTGTACCTAAATTCCCAACTTTTAGCATTTACATCATCTGTAAATGAAACATTCTTACTATTGTCTCAAACAAGTAAAGAGGCATTTTAAAATAATATCAATAAATTATATCAAATTACCAGAGTGAACTCAATACTAGTAATGCACAACCAATCTCCTCAGAGTGCTTTCAACAATTATTCAAACTTGCAGACAAGCAGATTGATTGTCCTGGATTTATGTATATCCAAACAAAACTGGCAAATTTGAACACGGTCGTGCCATAAGAGCAAGCAGTTGGATGAGAACATCCCTTAAATGATTGTATGTTACATTCATTTCGCTGATCCCACGTAATATCAACAGAAAAAAGGAAATATAATATAGTTTCCATTCGCAGAGTTCTTCCATGTTTCAGGAACATTGTATCTCTATTGATGCCAGCACATCAGTGTTAGTGTATGTAAGAACAATTTAGAATGTATGAATGTTGTTTTGCGGATTTTCAACCAACTAACCGACACTACCTTCCCAAATGACTACCCTGGAAACTGTATTCTCCATCCTATTCAAAATTTCTGCAGTCACTAATGCCCATAGTTTGACGAGAGAGGCAAAATTGATCTATCAATGGAAACCATGCAGCTCAGGTAGTTTGAAAGTGACAACTACATCCTACAGAGGTTGCATCTTGTAAAATAACATGTCAACGCAATAGGTCAGTCTCCTCAAATATTATCACTTCATACCAAGTAACTTTTGAGCTTAAATGGTTTCTGATATTTTCTAAACCAAATTGACAGCCGCATGCATTTGAACCACTGTAGCCTAGCTTGAAAGTTTAATTCACAACATGTCTCTCGGATTTCCCTTGCTGAGATCTTAGAGGCTATTAAGTACAGACTGAACCCGCTGGCAAGACCATCCTCAAGAATTATCCAGAAGCTTCTTATCTATGAGTATCAGAGATGAACTCGATACAAGCAGCAGTTACAAAATATCTATGATGAACTTGATACAAGCAGCAGACACAAAATATCTATCACTGTGGACTCCTGCAAGCATGTTTGCGATCACCCAACAAACCAACTGTTTCATCGACCAGCTGCAGGTATAAGTCTACATTCGGTCTACGCTCATCAGCTGTGTCACTTCCACGTTAGCATGAAGTCCTAGCTAGCTGAAGAATGTTCCCTTGGTTACTGCAAAGTCAACTTTGCTGACAAAATTCTAACACACCTCAGCCTTACCAGAATTGATGTCGCACAATCAAAATCAGGCACCAAACAAGCATCTGAATCACGTACTAAACCGTTTACCATATCCATTGCACCAAATTACTTACCAACTGCCAAACTACACAACCTGAAATCCTGTGTATCATGGTATGAGAGGAATCTTCCACTGATTACCACAATTAATGCAGCCCAGACAAGAAAATAGAACATCAGACCAAGCATCTCATCCTTTTCCAGACAGGAAGACCATACAAAACACAGAAAGAAGACAATGAGATCCAGTCAAATAAATATACAACTCAAGAAACGACACCAAACAACTTTTACAATTGTTTCTGAGCATGCAAATAACTATTTCCACATAATGAGTTCATATCAATAATTACAGCAAAAAAAGGATATCTTTTTCTCCGGATCTAACAAATTCCGATGCAACAACATACTTCCCATAGAAAAACAAACTTTGAGCGAAACTTATAGTTCAAAACTATGTTAAACCTTCTAGATCACGCAAAAAATAATTGAAGTGTATTTCAGAGTTCAAAAATATGTTTAACCTTACAGATCTCGCAAAAACAGACTGAAAGACCGTTTAAATAAAGAGAGATATTTGATAGATACGATCATGTTAGACCTGCGCCTCGAGAACTTTGCCGAATCGGCTGAAGGCATCTTCGAGATGTCGCTCGGTGGTGTCCCATGAGAGACCTCCAACAAAGATCCGCATCTCCTCCTTACTTCCCATCTGAATCACGCCGCAGAGCGAGTTGGAAACCCTAATCTCACCTGAGCAACAACGCCGCTTGAGACGGAATGACGAGAACGGCGGTAGGGTTCCTGGGATTTCAATTGCGACTTTAACGGGTCGGGTGCGACCCGATTGTTGCCACTTTTCGAGATGATAACGACATCAATAAATCAGTGGGATGTCTATGTGAAACTACCAAAATAAATCTAATTAGGATGCATACCTAAACTTCGCAACAGGGGAGGTCAACAATGAACAAATTTGTAAAGCAAAAAAGTAATGTGAATTCAAAATTTATTTATACCTAATAAAATAAAAAATACAGAAGATAAGTTGAAAAATTTATGGCTAATAATGAATCATCATATAATAGACTTTTAAGAGGAAATTAATAAAGGTAATAGGAAGTAAAAGTCGAAAAAATAACGAGTGCATGAGAGATTAGACTTCTTTGATGATAAGAGATATCTTTAAAAAAGAGAAGCTGCAACATGATTCTTATTTAGAAATCGAAGTTAAGTTACCATTTCAATTTTCAGTTTGCTCTGCAATACGCCACAAATTAGTTAAGCATATTATTATTGCATGTTAACTTTCGAAAAAATAAGTAAAGTATGAAAGTTTAGCTTATAACGATATATATATACATATTAGAAATAATTGTCAATAAAAATACTATTAAGAAGATATTGCAAGTATATATATTTCCTTTGAACAGAAATGCAAAGAGATTTTTTATACCACAAGTAATGAATATTTATACTATGTTTAGTATGTAATAAATTAAAGGACTGGAATTAATGCGAAGTTTGTTGAAGAAATCACCAGACATCCATAGCAATTCATCATATAATTATAAGGAGTAAGATTAACCAAAATAACTACCACAGCGGGATTAGCAGAAATATTTTTGTTATTTTTCTCCTTTGAAAAAGCGAAAACTAAGAGTATAGTAGATAGTAGAAGTGGTAAGAAAAAAATCTCAAGAGTGGGAAAAAACCTACAATACCATAAAGATCTCGATGATACATGGGAGGATGAAGCCATTATAGAAATAAAATAAATTGCTAAACATAATACTCATAAAAAATGTAACAAGTTCATCATCATAACCATGTGAAAATATATGGTTGAAATCTAACCAATTTCAAAATGAATTAAGTATATAATAGTTGGAAAATCTTCATAGATATGTAAAATAACAACAATTTATCTTTATATAGAACAAAATCACATGATTATAAGAAATATGAATGTTAGACAGTATAAGAACGTAGGAATATATAAAAGGGATGGCTATCTGCCAACATAGAGATTTTAGAATATAATATCATGCAATCATAGATGTGTGTAGAAATAAATATCAGATCATCAAAATATGAATACAATATGTGAAACTATGAGGGTCAAGAAATTGTATATCAATTTCTAATTTTTTGGAGAATAGTTCACCGAATAATCAAATTTGTGCCATCATAACTTTCTAAGATAAAAGCATTAAAGATAAATAAATAAATATGATTTAGGAAAGAAAGGGAACATTCCAACCCTTTTATATACGTAAAGTAATAAATTTTTTGCATGACATAAAATAAGATCAATATAAGGAGGAAAATCAAGATGACAGAAATTGATAATTAGTATGTAGTACATATTCTAAATAAATAATTTACTATTGAGGGGGAAATGCATAGTATACTTTTTATAAAAAAAACATAAATTCCTCGATTGATATCATTGTTTAGATTGTACTCAGAAGGGAAAAAGCATATGATTAATATCTTATCTATAAAGATAACTAAAGCTGGATACTTCAGGATTCCTTCCCGTTCCGACACGTTGCAAGCCCCAACATCTCTGCTTCTCTTCACTTCCCCCCCGTTCTCCCCTAAGTTCTCCTTATGTCGATACGTGGACAACCCCTTTGTCTTTCTTTGTCAGATTACATGTATGAGCCCATAACGCCAGCTGTTTCGATTTCTTCCTATGTCTGGCGGATGGAATTCTCCGTTTCTATTTGTGAGGTTACGTTTTCCATTCCGTGACGCCACCTGTTCCGAGTTCTTTCCATTTCTATACACGTGTTTTTCCGTATGTCATCCTTCTCTAATCCAATTATTCTTTGAAAACCACCGACAATGAGGACGCCTTTCCTCACACTTACGTTTTCGGTTCTCTCACTTCTCCCCCATTAGGCGCCCGCATCCATTCCTCTTCGTTCATCTTTTCGGTCTTTGCTTGAGGCGACTACGGAGGTATGCATATTTTCTTTTGCACTTACTTCAACAACACAACATGATAGCGATGCATAACTCCTCCCCTTTTCGTATTTTTTAGGGTTCCGTGGGGGCCTCAAATCGACTCTAATATTTTTCTAATATTTCTATAAAATAATATATATTTTTATGAACAACTTTATAAAAGGAGTGTTTTTATTTGGAGTGATCTTGATGATAAATAAAATAGGTGAAGTATTTACATGATGAAAAATGGGTAATTTATATTTTTGGTCTTGATTTTCTTGATATTTTTATAAATTAGGATCCTTAGCTCCCCCTACTTATTTCTCTTGTCGATACGGTCAATATTGACCTGGTCTCGGGGTTAGGATCAGTCTGTATATTTTCTATATACATCCTTCTTTTATTTTTATTTTCTTTTTTCTCTTTATTCTTTTATTTTGGATAATTTAAATGTTAATTATATAATATTAATATTTATGATTAGAATGTTAATTAATTGGAATTAGTGTATATTTACATGTATTTTACCAAAGATTTTAGCCAAAATGAAAGAATAAAGGCGATGACTCACGGATTCATCACTTATTAACTTTTATATTTCCTCTCACAAACTTATATCAAAGAACAGAGTACAATGAAGAAGAATTTAGAAATTCAAGATATGAGGTTCAATAATAGTTTGAAAATTTCAAATTTTGTTATGTTCGTTTTCTCAATCAATTTGACATTATTTCTCAAGATTTGTACAATACCAACGTATTCATCTTAATCAAATAAAAAAACATATCCAATTACTTTGGGTTCGTTAATCTAACTTTAACATGTTTATTAATATATAAAAGTTTTTTTATTTTCAGATGGTTATGTTCAGTGAAAGAAAAATTCAGGTTACTCTCTGGGGTAAGATAGCTGAAAATTTCCCAGAAGATCGTGTGTTGGGAAGAAAAAAATATTGTCATCGTTGTTCTTGCTGGAATGACAGTAAGAAGCTACATGGGTGAGGTTTTTCACTTTGTATTATTCCTATTTAATTCCATTATTTAAATTGCCAGTTATATTGTTTCTATTTCTAACTTTCCTTATTAAGTAACACATGTTCGTGCTCATTTCTTTTTTTACTTTTCTTATTAGGTAAAACATGTCTGTGCTCATGTTCAGCAACTCAGTTCTACTTGGATCTAGACATACCAGAAGTTCTTGAATTAAAAAAAGTTTATTTTACATTTTCTAAAATATTTACAACATAGTCAATTTTATTATATCCTGCCAAAATTATTGTAGCTTCACCGAGTCAATTGGACCACCAACATTGCTTGTGGAGAAACAAACTTCTATCCTATCTCCACATCAAGAAGCTGAAGATAATAAAAAAACCATTTTTGAACTCCAATCTCTCGAACCAAATGACAACCAGGTTTTAGTTTTATTAAGTTTGTAATTTTAATAATGTTAATTATTGATAAATCTAATTTTCTATCACATTACCTATAATCAGGATATAAAATTTAGTTGTCAGGCGACAATAGTAGATATAGATGTCTCGGATGGATGGTGGTACCGTGCCTGTCCAAAATGCAAAGCTGGGTTACGTGCATACGAAGCCAAATTTTGGTGCGATCGTTGTAGTTCCATCGAGGATTCCCCATCACCCTGGTAATTATAATTTCATATTACTTAAAATGTCTCCTTTAATTATTTCTTCCTATGTATCCATTTAATCCTAACTCAAGCTGTTATAGGTACAAACTCAATCTCATAGTTGAAGATGAATCGGGCAATGCAAACTTATTGCCTTTGGCAAAGTAATTGCAGATATAACTGGAATAGCCTCTACAGTTCTTGCTGTCGCCCCACAACATCACAATAGGCTGGTTATACCTCCAGTTCTACGTGAATTGGTTGGTAAAACATATACTTTCCGAGTTATACTAGATTTCGAGATTTTTGAAAGAAATCTCAAATAAAAGTTGTCAAAATGTTTAAAAGATATAAAACTTGAAGCCTCTCCAACAAGAGTACGAGACAACATTTACCTATATATATACCTTTTCTGTATCTTGGAGGAATCTAAACAAATAACTAATAATATTATATTTTTCTTTTTTAGCATTGATGGATAAAATGAAGATGTGTTCTTTCAACTCCTATCATAAAGAAAATTAAAAAGGAGCTTTCTGTTGATGTTCATAGTGACAAAGAAAAGGAAATTATATTTGAAGCTGATCAAGCAGAAATGGAGTTAGTTGATATTTAAATTAAATTTAGTTACTTAAGTTACTTATATATCTAGAAATACCAACAAATATCTTAGAATTACATTATTTTTACAATGTTCTTATGCAAAATAGGACATTACAAGAAGAGAAGACCATTAAAAAAGAAAACTCCTTGAAGAAATCTTTGCCTCAAGAAGATTCATCCAGTTCAAAGAAAAAATTACTCTTTTCGTTTACTTTACCAATGCAGTGCATGTATTTTGTTTGAAATTTTCGCTCTCAATATTTTTATGATTTATTGCAGGTAGCAGATAAAGAATTGTTAAGGAACCGATATATACTGCTCCAATGTTCCTTTTTTGGTAAAAAATAATGATATGTGATATGATCAGAAACATTCTATGTTGATTTTTTTTGTAGAAACTTTTAGCCTTACCGATTGTTTTGATCTTTTGTATGAACTTAATGTCATATATTTATTATTACATATGTAGATAATAACATAGTTAGTTCCAGTGAAAATATAAGTTGTTTCTTATTTACCAATCTTCAGCATACGAACTCCTCATTTATTATCTTCTATCTGCATATTACTCTTAAGATAATATCTTCTCCCGTAAGAAAAATGGAATCAGTTGAGAACTTCAGGTATTACATTTGCTTTTCCTGTGTAATACTCTTCATTTTCCCTTGAGTAGTATGGTCCCTTCGTATATTTCCAAGACTTTGTCATGCTGATATATTTACTTTGATTATTTCAAATCCGTTTTTTTAATTGGACAATTTAGGAACTGGATATTGGTCTTTCTTTTATTTAATATTATTATATAGATTTGCTAACTCTTGTGTTTGTATTTAACTAAAAACTCCTAAATAATTGACATCCTCTGTATTGGAATATTGGTGAATAAATGGATCCATATGAGTGGCAGGTGTTGAGTTTTCTTGCGATATCTGGTAATGACGAATATGCTCTGTGTCCTCTTGGGCATGGCTATTACAGAGAGATTTAAGACAACTGTTTATTTCTGGGTTGAATTGGGAAATTAGAAGTTGACTCAGTGCTACAAAGGTATGTTCTTCTGCACAATCATGCATATAAATTTTGTTCTTTGTTCAGTTTCTTATACTACTTGCATTAGGATACGATTATAATTATGATCACTTTAGTTCATTTTACCAGTATTTGGGATATCCTGCATATATCTATTTGTATATTATAGCAACGATTTTATATGATTATGTTGTAAGATTTTATGTTGCATTATATTTTTGTTTAGTAGGTTTGTAATTAGACATCTAATAAATGTTTTATCATCTTTAATTTCGTTCTCAGATTTTTCTTAGATTTATTTTTTACCTATGTTAAAATAACATATTTATTATGTGGATACTTTTTAAGTTTAATTTTTTTATTATCTCTTGCTTCACTCCTTATTTATAATTAATCCCTTCTTATGTAGCTTCTTTCTATTGTTTGATTTAAAAAATTAATAGAGGTAACAATGATAATATTTCTTATATATAATACAAAATAACATATACGGTAATATTGAGATAGTGTGGTAACTTGAATTTTCCTAGTTCACCTTGCAGATGTTCTATTTTGATACTAATCTATATAAATATAAAGTGTTTCTTAACAGATTTGTTGTGTTAAGAATTTATTGTGTATTAGATTTAATATTTATCATTCATATTAAATTGAAGTAGTGTTTTAGAATTCTCCATAGAATCACATTATATTCTTTTAACATTCCAAAGATAATGCCTATGAAAAGAGGATGTTTTGAGTTTCTTATGTTTGACTGATATATTACGTATATATAAACAAATATATATTTCGCTATGTACTACAAGATATTGAAAGTTCTGATATTCTATATTATACAATATAATTTATCGTCATAAATCAGAGAGTTTGTCTAATTATTGTGCAGTTTTATTAAAAAAAATTACTACATTTTATATTTCAAAAAAATATAACATATGAACCTTATTCTGCACACATAAATATGCATATTAGTCTTCATTCATTTTTTCTATACTGCTTACATTAACATCTGATTCTTATTATAATAAACAAACCTCATCTTACTAATTTTCAAAACTTACTGCATATGCACATCTGCATTTGTAATTTACTGTAAATTCAATGTGTACGTCTACTACTAACATAAAGCAGGGATATTATAACTTATTATAATTATAATTCACACTCTTACTACTTCAAAATAACAATTATTAAGAATGTATTGTTTTCAAACATGTTTGCAATTTTTTTGTTAAATTATCACTACAACAGAAATGGGCTATTACGACGGATTTTAGGTGACAGATTTAATTGTGACGGATATCTGCCGCCTAATTCTGTCGCATGAATTCCACGTATGCTCAAACTATGCCCCCCTTTCCACGTTGCCCTCCACTCTCTCCACATCACCTAAAAACCTAACCCTCCTTCCAAGTTGCCCTCCCCTCTCCCAAACAATCCTCGACGGCGGCGGCTTCTTTCCCCTATCCTCCATCTCTACCAGCTATCCATCTCCACCAGCGATCCTCCGCAGCGATTTCCTGACCTCCCCTCATCTCTATCGCCACCATTGGTGAGGTATATAAAACTCGTCTTTCTCGTAAAGTGGTCATTTCAAACATTCCTATCACTTCTTAAGCGGTCATCCTCCTCCTCTGCCATTTCGCAATACTAATGGTGATTTAGGGTTTCGAAGGTGATTGGGGAGAACATGCCATCTCCTCTTCCGCTTCGAATCTGGACAAGATCATTTTTCGAGTTTCATTCTATTTTTTTTATCCAAACTTTTCATGTTTCTCTTGTTGTTTCATGATCCAATGTTCTCATTTTTCAATAAAATTGATGTTTCTCATGTTGTTTATGCATTGGAAATCCCTAAGCATGTCGTTCACTTCTCATGCGTAATCATTCTCTTCCACAATGTTACAAGAGTTTTGAACTAACGACTCTTTAGATTGAGGCGAACTCACAATGAATTCATCTTATTTTTGGAAGAAAATTCTTTCGAGGATTTCGTAAAGTACGAACCTGTAAGATCGCATTAGAGGCTCATGGAGGCTCACTGCACCCTACGAAGAGATGATATTAATCACTAGATATCAAAAAAGAAAGTGGTGAAGAGTTGTTTTGTTCAGTTACATATACTGGACATGCTTATGTATCATGATAATACTTGTGAGTTTTAGTGAACTGCTGCTTCATTAGATTTGTTTACGGATCGTTTGTCCATTTTAAGTCCTGTCAGAATCATAGAATTATAATCTAGGTTGATTGTCACATGGAAGGTTGAAAATCAATATCACCGTTAATTGAGGAACCTCAGACACATCTGGATGTGATTGAGAGGTTTAAGCATTTGGGGACTCACCTTTCACAAACCAACCAATACTGTGGGGAATCTTGTGTGGCATTTCCCTTAGTTTATTCCCCATGGCATTTAAAGCGGCTGGCCTATCATATGTCAAAGGAGGAACATCATCAAATTGTCCAATTTAGCATAGCTTGGGAATTTGACTAACCCCCTTAATGTCAATTAACAAAACAAATGTGAAGAGACCGTGCGATGACTTTGCTTTATTGGTCAAGAGATAGATAGAAAATTGATGGGTTAGATCCACAACTCTCCTGGGAAAAAGGAATTCTTCACCGTCTACAGTTCTTTAGAGAATGACAAGAGTCTTATGTTGCAAGTCATCCATCCCTGCCAAGTTTTGCTCAACTTTACGTCAAAATGTAATGACCTGAAATCGGCATGAGTATGACATCATGTTGATCACATTTAGATAACTTCTTTTTCTGTGGTGTGACTTGTGAGATGTATGCATTCGTTATTGCTCGAGTTTGTTAAAGGTACATGACACCGTAACTTTAGCCAAATTCATAACCCTTTACACATAGTAGAACCATGCGCCATGAATCCTTCCATCCCTTCATGGTCCAGGAGTCATCAGGAAGAAAATTTCACTGACTGAAAGTCCGATGATAACAAAAGGCAGAATACTGCCATATGTAGTGTCTCTTAGGGGGATGAGGATAGATTGGTAAGTTTGGTACAATCGAAACTGCTCAAAATCTTCCTCGTTCTTAAGTTGGTGAGGGGAGAGCCACCAAATCCAAACTATTATATGGAACAGTGGGCAGAGGTCAGCAAGGGGGTTGTCAGCAGCAACAGTGGTCCTTTGGATTAGAAATAGCAGACTGGAGGACGGATTTGGGGCTCTGTGGGGGCTCGATTTCATGATTAGGTTGTTGACCACTGATTTGCAACACCCAATAATATATTTATTTTTTTCCACACCATTTTGATGAATGTGAATTGTCAAATTCAAATATTTGAATAGGTTTGATCTGGTATGACAAGAGTTGGATTCTCTGCAATATGTAGGATCTGAAAGCTAGGAAGTGGTTGGGGGTTAGACCAAAGCTTATTTCTTGTGGGGTTTTTCACATATGTTTAGATTGCACTGTTAGATTTCTCGTGGTGGAGGTTCTTCAGAAGAAGAGGTAAATTTACTGTTGGATTTAAGTCTGTGGACTACCATGAATCTACATTTTACTGGATTTTTGCATGTAAATACGAAGTATCCAAAGGCTAGTACATGGGTATACATGTAAATCTCCCATCATTTTCTTGTATTTGAGTTTTTTTATACTGTACCGTAAAAAAATATTGTTCAGTCAGGTATTAGCTTAAAAAGGTTTGTTCACGCTATAATATTTACATGGTAAGAAACAAAAAGGAGAGGTAGAACATGGACTAACCTAATTTGCAACTAAATATTGTCTAAGGTACTTAATGTGATACTAATTACTTTACCATTTTTTTAAGTAATAGCCAAATAATATTTAGTTATAATTAAATAAAAAGAAGGGGACTGTCTGCATTGCTTATGCTCCCTATGTAACTAGTTTTTCTTTTGAATAAATGTTGCCATCATAATGATATAACTACGATGTTGATACCAAAGGTTTTCAGTATTTTTGGAATGGAACTATCAGAATAAAAACTTACTACAACGCTTGTAAGGAATAATTGTTCAGGATGACAGATAGTGAAATAAGTTTTTTTGTTATGTTAGTTATTAATTTTTTGAAGATTTCCAGCATTGCACAATTATTGGAAGTGATTTCTTTTTATTGTCTTTTCACGTCAATTGTAAACCTACATGTTCAATGTAATGTGTGACTTTCCTACGTATATTTTTCAGAATACAAGGCTGATCCTTGATAAAATTGATCATTTTTAGGGAATTAATATGCGTGGAATATTGATATCGGGTTAAAATCTTCACTTCAAGTTGATTGAGTGCCTACAGGTGATCTCCAAACAAAAAGTATGCATTGTGCGGAAAATTATTGAAGAACAGAAGAAAGCACATCCATCAGCTGGTGAAAAATCAAGAATTTTTATCATACCATTTCATTATCATCATTTGATCATTTTTGCAGGACACTAGTAAGATATCCGTGGAACCCTTGATATAGATATCCGAGTTTGCAGGTCACCCCATCAAATCATACATTGTGTAGCATTGAGTTATCCAAAAAGAAATCATATTCTAAACTATTCATTTGGATGAGTGTTGAAGAACATAATTTCAAGACTATTTGATTGAATGAGTCTTACTGAAATTTGTATTTAGTTGCGGTGTATCTTGATACGTTATGGAGGGGCTCTCGGAACCAAAGGCGAACATCGCATATAAGTGTTTGAATTTGATTGTTGGTTATGGTAAGAAGTTGAAAACAATATAGATGGCATAGTTGTTCTATCAGATCTCATCTTTCCATATCTGTGGGGAACATATGATTGACAAAAGCTTGGAAGTTGGTTCTGCTCATTTTTTGGATGGACGTATTCTTAATATGCAACAGAAGTCGAGATCGATTATCTCATGTTTTAATTGTTATATTCTTTTGGTAAAATAATCACTTTAAGGGATATTTTGTAAAGCTATATTTCTGAACATCATTCATGCTCTATCAGGAAGTTATTTAGTTGGATATAAATGCAATCTTCAGGAGATTATATTTCTGGAAGCTTATCATGCTATATTTGGTTGAGCTGGAAGGGTTTTCTTCTTATGATGTTTATGGTCCCAGACTGGTGTTATGTAACTTGATCTTGCATTCAAAGCAACTCATGTATTCTTTATGATGGTTGGAGCTTAGAAGGAATGGTTTTGTTATCAATTCTACTATATGACAGAGGTACATGGAAGGGTCTTCCAACTATGCTGATATTATTTGATTTTCTCCTGAAGGGATTTTTTCCGGTGGACATGTGGAATTTCGTTATGATAGCTTTTCCAATTATGCTGGTATCATTATCTGATTTGCTCCTGAAGGGATTTTTTCTGTGGACATATGGAAATGGAAGTATGCTATGATAGCTTTTCAATAATACTATAGTTTTACAACTAATATCTCTGGTTTCCTTGAATGCATAATCTTATAATGGAGATACTTTATACCCCCTGGTATTCTTTTCCACGTGACCATAAGGTTTTGTTTAATCAGAAGGTTTTGTTTTATGTTCGTGCTCTTTTCTGTCATATATCCAGCTATTATTATTTTTTCATCTGATCGATAATCATTTAGTTTACTATTGTTTTGGTATGGATCGTTTTAAGTGTATAAGCTTTATTATTAAATATATATGTGCTACTTGTTTTGTAAATATGTATTACATCTCAAACAAGAATGTATGTTTTTAGGTCATGAATATTCAAAATTTACCTGGAAGTTGTCTTTAAGGTAAACATATGCCGTATTACAACATAAGAGGCAACTTAACAAAGTTGCTTTGTTGGAAGTTATTTAAGGAGTTATCGGAGTACATGCTGCTCATTTATAATTTTGTGAAGTACTTTTATTCATTTTTTTAAAAAGATGGTTTCACATGTTATAATTTTTAAATTTTGGTATTCATGCCCCTTTTTCTAAAAAAGTGTTGTTCATGATGCGAAATAACATTCTGAATTGTGTTTTATTTTTCTTTAAAAAGGAGTTGCAATGGTTACAACTTTTTTAAAAGCTTTGACAATGTTTAGGAATATGACACCAAATTTAGAATGCAGGGATATGTGGTGATTAACCAGCCTTCATATGCTACATGAGCATGCAACTATATCCGGTCGTTGCAACTAATCTACTCAGATCGTGTACACATCCACCAACACCAAAAAAATAACCAGCAAATGAAGTTTGTCGTGCATTTTTCTCTAATTGGACTTTTTCCCCTTTCCCGAAAATGATATCCCTTGTAATTTACTATGGATGAATTTGAGAGTTTTTGTTATTTGTTTTTTGGATTTTTATTGTTATAAGAATTCCTCATGTTCTTTGTTTCTCTCTATGTTGTGCTGTTTTTTTATTTGAATTTAGTTTAATTGTCAAATGGTTATAATTGATTATGAACCTCCTTTTGTATTTATAAATTTTAATGATGATAAAAGGTCATATTCATATTATCAAGTGATTATCATTGATTGTGAATCTCTTTTGGAATTTATAAAGTTGCTATTAGTAGTATCATTAGCATATGTTGTCATTCTAGACATTGGAATCTGCTACAAACAAGGATGGATGGTTCCCTTCACCTTTATAAGCAAAAGTTCATTTGCAATTTCGAACACCAACTTTTTACGATTTGCTTTAAGAATATTATGAACGCAGGATTGTGATTTTGCTTATTGGAGCAATTCATTCTGCTCTAATTTGTTATCGAATTGTTTGGCAACATTAAGGTCCAACCCCTTCGAGAAGGCTCCAAGCTATACCATTTCAATGGCTTTCGATTTGGATAGGATTATGGATATCCTACTATGATGATTGACATAAAGGTTTGGATGTTCATGGACAATGTTAAACATGGTGTTGTAACTACTAGATGATTTGGATCTAGAAAATGTTGTGGTGGGTAATCGCATTTATGATTGTGATATGGAACTATGGAAAAAGAAGCACAAGTGGATCTTGCTATCTGAATGAAAGGGAATTCTGTATCCGGAGAGAAGGTATATGTTCAATTTGAATTATTAATTATCGAGAGGTTACACTGTTAGACGAAACTGGGACAATAGTTGTGGATTTTGATAATATGGGAAATCTTCTTTCAGATCAGGGAATAATTACAGTTGGGACTATGCTATGTGAGCTGCTACAATCTTATTTATGCTAAACTCCTTAATGTACATGGTAGACTTTTAAAATTGTATATGATTAAGTTGTTCAAAGGTAACGTTTGTGAGCTGTGATTTTCATCAACAACCCACGAATTTTTTGAGATCTGACTACTTTTTCCGCATCCGGTTTTTCTTTTGAATGATATTGTAGTGATCATTCAAGTTGTCTTTTTGTAATTTTCAATAGATAGTTGATTGATTGAAATCGTTTTATCATTATAATTTATTTTAAATGAGTCTCAACATGTCTGTAGGTTCTCTTTTACAATTCCTTTTTGTTTTAAATTTTCTTTCACATGTCCTTGCGACGAAGACTTCTATAAACAGTATGTAGTCATGTTGTTGGTGGTTCTGGAGTTGCCATTGAGTTTTGAGTGTTGTGGAAACTTGATCGTGTTCCATTGGAGTTTCATTGCAGTATTTCTGGATGAAACAACGTGCAACTGTTGATTAATCGACTTGTGAGATTTTTCATCTCTGTGGTGGCATTGTCATGTTCCTTACCGCCAACATTGCTTCTTATCAGCGTTGAGAGACATTGTCATGCTCCTTGGTGATGGAAGAATGCCAACCAATGGCTATATGAATGTATCATAATTAGAATCGTATATATATCTTTTGTAAGTGATTTTTATCTTTATTTTCCATGCAGTTTATTTAGCATGGAAGGAGACTTCTCTTCGATCCTTGAGCTAGTTGAACTTCAAAAGAATTATGGATTTCTACAAGTTATCGATGATGTAAGTTGACTATCACAACAAACACCTCATTTTCCCTCTACTAATATTTAAAGTCATTTTTACTACAAACCAACACGGAAGATAGACGCTCTCACATGCATTCGGGTGATCTCATGGCATGTATATTCTACTTATATCCCAATCAAATTTATCTTCCACTTCAGTTGTTAAGTACTAATTCTTTCCATCTGTTAGAGACACGACAAGGGGTTTTCAGTGAAGTTCTCAAGGGGCAGGTAATTGATCTGCAATTTATCTGTGAAAACTGACTTTAAATCATACTGCTTGCAGATGCTTTCAATGCTTTGAAGGTGGCTGAAAAAGGGTTATCTTTTTCAAAATCTCATGTGCACTTGCTAAAATTGCAGCTCCTTCATGAGCGCGCATTGTGTAAGTGAGAATTCTTATTTTTAAATCCTTATCTTGAATTTAAAATTAAAACGAAATGAGCAGAACAATGAAGTGATTTTGTCATATTTGCTTTACAATTATGTGATGAATTGAGCGTGTTAGCTTCACCTGTTGCTGGTGTAGATATGGAGCTTAAGACTGAGGCAAGCCTTCGTCGTGCTCGTACATTACTTACAGCAAACCAATTTAGTTAGGTACCATTCAATTTATTTCATATGCTTTATTTTTTGGGGGATTTCTTTAGTGATATGACCTCTTAGATTAATTGAGATCTCTTAGTACATGACGCTTGGTGCACATATTTTTTCTATACTGTTGCTTAAGCTTTATCAAAGTTTTCTAATTTAATATATAAAAGTGTACATGCATGTGGTCAGAATAATTTGTGTCAAAAAATCAACATAGCCACAAAGGAGACTGGACATTAGTATCATGTATTCAAACCCTTAAGTGGCTAGTGCTTATGTAGATAACCTGAACTTTGACTTGAAAAAATTGGACGTCTAGGGCAACATATGCTCACTGCGATAAGCAACAGGAAGATTTCTTCATACACATAGTTATACAGTTGTTTGATGCTATGTTACATATTTTCTTGATTGAGGATCTGAATCTTGTTGTAAGCTAACAGTATATGAATCTTTTGTCCATGTTGTATTCATCGGTTATTCCATGTTTTTTGGACTATCCCCTCTATAACTACTCAAGTTATGGGGGAGGTATCTCAAACTCACATATATAATTTTGAGTGTAATGTGATTGTTTTTAAATATTAATCCCTTGCCAAATTTTCTCTTATTCCATCTTTTTCCAATCAAATAAAAATAATCAATATCCAACTCCTCAACCAATTAGCTATGCTTTGGCTAAGATATTGTCCTATGAAGGAAATTTTCACATTCTTCTTGGGTTTTGCCTCCTTCAATACATATGCTTTGTCATAATCTTCCATGATACTTATGAATTGCATGGACCAAAGCTCGTAGTTAGTCCCGTTCATACTGGCAAGTGGCAAACCAGCCAGTGATCTTCTTCACTAGTTGAATGAATGGATTGCTCGTAGTTAGTTGATTTCCTTCATAGTAGTACTTGTGGATCCTAAATTTTAAGCAGTGGAAGAATGGATATGCTATATCACAAATAATACGAAATTTCTTTATGGTTGTAATCAGAAACCAAGGATACATATCACAAAATGATAACTACAAATATGAATTGGTATTATTCTTGATATCCCTACATATGTGCTTTAGAATAAATAAGGATGATACCGTAGAGAGGGCATAATGTTGTGTACCAATAAAGATCAACCGGGGGGGGTGATGGGGATGAGATGAAATGTTATCGTAGAGTTTCATGACATCGAATCTTGAATATTAAACTTTCCTCTCTCCAAATTTGATGGATGTCTTGTAGTCCAACAACTCTCCATATATGCCATCCATATTGTTTCATGTATTCCATACCATGGTTATGAAGCGTCTCTTGGTATCTATGAACATAGTTATGACCTTGCATATTTATCTCAACTTTGCATGAATAAATATCTTTTGGTTAATAATGGGTTGGCAAAATCTCATTCAAATACATGTCTGTAGATAGTGCTCAAACAACCTCACGCGCTCAAACAACCTCACGCGCATAGAACTGAGAATTCCATTTCTTGTTTCAGGAGGCAATGGCAGCCCGTGCATCCATTTTCCATGAATAAATGAAGCTCCTCCTATTAATGGACCCGAGGTGAGTTTCCAACGTCACAAGGAGTTGCAGCAGAAAGAGCAGAACATGAACCTAATCAAAATAATTTTAACTGTTTTTTTGACTTTCATATTAAAAAAATCAATGTGATCATATTTTCATTTTCCTCTGTTGTGCAGCAACACAAGCCTACAGTGAAAAAGAGCCAGAAAGCACGGTCTCTTAGTGGTTGGATTGCTTCTGTCAAGCCGCAATTGAATTAAGCCAAGGCAGAATAGAATCATATCCAAATTGCACTGTTGCCAAATCCACAAATGGCCCTGAAGAGCAGCAAGTGAAGAAAGCCAAATCAGAGCCAGCTCCAAATTGAACTGTTGCCAAGTCCACAAATGGCCCTGAAGAGCGTATCTGAAACGATCATCAGCCTGGATCTCTTGGAGGATTGGTTTCGTACAGTGACTACTGTGAAGATGATGATAGCTGACATTTGGATTGTTGTTTCTCCTTCCTTTCTTGTATGTAGTTTACTGGATGTCAAGTCTACAAGGTTTGACTTTTGCTTATAACAATGTGTAGAATGTTGAGGAACCTCTAACAATTATGTAATAGTTTTTAATTGGTAATTTTATAGCCGACTATTGTTATTGATTGTATTTGTTGATTATTTTTGTGATTGTTTTTTTCTTGTTCAGAAGAGGTGCGTAGAAATGCTAATGTATCCGAAAATTTTATCATTCAGAACAACTTCATCTAAAAGAAAATTTATCGGATTTTCTGTCGCATAATTCTATGATGACGGATTTTCTGTCACAAAAGTCTTTGGCGACGAAGGTTTTGGTGGCAGTTTTTCGGTGACGGAGTAGCTGTCGCTTTACAAGAATCCGTCGCATCAACTTAAAAATCCGTCACCATAGGTCCGTCGGTAAAAAGCATCTTTGTTGTAGTGTATATTGGTATATCTACATAATGAAAATTACAATTTATATATTCTTTCTCTGTGCATTTGTATTATTTAATTCCATCAGTTTCTTTCTTCGTGTACATCGTTCTTTTTTACAAAAAACTGTGTATCTTAAAAAAATTCTTTCCTTTTTCTGATTAAACAATGCTCTGTTCACTGCATGCAATAACACGTTTTCATTTTTACTGTTACTTCTTCCTATATCGACATGTTTCTTCCTCCAAAAAAAATTAAATTTTATATTGTCTACTACTGTCTGCATTTATGGTACAGATCATCTCTGCATGTATCTTTTGTCTTCTTTGTGCATTGTGTTTGCCATTTGCACAAGCTTTTCGCACAAATGTAAACAACACAGACATAACAAAACATCTTTCCTACTTTCTTATGCTTTAAATAACAGTTGCATGTAATGTATATCTTACTGATATTTCACTTTGTCACCATGTCTTCTTCACAGAATTCATCCAGGTACGCATTCTTTAAAATAAGTATATACAACTCTTTAACATAAGTATATCCAACTCTTACCAGTATTGAACAGTTTCCCTTTGCTCTGCATGAAGTTAGATACACTTTTCTTCTGTTGTTTACTGATCTAGAATTATCTTATTTTATTGATAAAAAATGCCTCAATCAAGTACATTCAGTACCACGTTTCTATTGTTTAATGTTACTTCATGTTATAGTGAAACTGTGAAACACTTCTTCCTAAAAGAATAGTTTTTCTGTCATCTGCCACTGTCTGCATTTCTGTTGCATTATGTTCGACATTTGTACAGTCTTCTCACATAAATGCAAGCACCTACCAACATAACAACACGTCGTTACTTTTTTCATATACCTTTTCCCTCTTTTGTTCTATTCATGCATCGTGTTCACCGTCTGTACAGTCTTCTCACATAAATGTGAACAGTTACCAACATAGCAACACAACTTTACTTTCTTTATGTGCTTTAAGTAACTCTTGCCTGTAATGTAGAGCTTACCGATTTCTCATTTTGCTACCACCCTGTCTCCTTCAGAAGACTCATCCAGGTAAGTCCTACTGTAACACCCAACCCCAAACATAGTACCATACCTAAAACCCACAAAGTGTGGGTGTGGTTTATAAGTGGTGGGGACTACTACTTGACAACTTGGGCTTAAGCATTTTGGGTGGTTGCCAACGGGTTCAATTTGGGCCCGGACCAAACAAGTTGTCCGGGTCAGTTTTCCTCGATAACGGACTGGGGACCTAAGCCCGGGACGTTACAAATGGTATCAGAGCCAAATTCTCTCTGATAGTGGAAAGGGCTACACGAGAGGTGGAGCCGCCCTTACAAAGAGGTTGGAGGAAATGGCTACCCGGAGCGTGCAACCGTCACTATCACTGAGAAGAAGTGATGGACCATGTCGCACGAGGACGTTGCGAATATAAGTGGGGGAGGCTGTAACACCCAACCCCAAACATAGTACCATACCTAAAACCCACAAAGTGTGGGTGTGGTTTAAGTGGTGGGGACTACTACTTGACAACTTGGGCTTAAGCATTTTGGGTGGTTGCCAACGGGTTCAATTTGGGCCCGGACCCAACAAGTTGTCAGGGTCAGTTTTCCTCGATAACGGACTAGGGACCTAAGCCCGGGACGTTACACCTACTTCTCCCTGTAACCAGTATGGAGTTATCTATACTTTTTAATAAATTTCTACAAACAAAGAAAAAATGTTATTGATCGTTATATAGTTTTTCTTTATCCCTTAAACTACGATTGTAATATACTTTTTGTTTCTATTACATAAACAATTGTCATACAAGTTTCTATCAAGACTAAGCAAACTGAGATGGAAACTTTTAGTACCTATTGTTTTTATTGTCCATTCCAACTGATTGCATGTATATCTAAATTTTGTATTCAATAATAATCATAAACACCCAATAATAATTTTGATTATGAGGTAGTCCGTATTTTTTCTCACAGATGATAATGTGATTACTTAATAATATAACATGCAGATATGTTAGAAAAATAATTTTCGAAGAAGTGATGTTGCAATCTTTTAGTGTATATGCATTCTCCACATACCCAAAGTTTCCTCCTAAATTTTGATATTATTGTTGATACAAAAAATATTTGGTTTATATTTATATTTTCTTGTTACTTGGTATGTGATAACCGTCCGAATGACTAAGGGTAAAGGTAAAGAAATGGTCGTCGTGACCTCAGTCAATCGAACTAAGTATATCAAGAAAAATTAGACCACTACGAGAAATAAAATCAATCGAAAATGCGAAAGCGGTCTCGCTATGATATTAACCTGGTATAGCTCCCAGGGTCGAACACAAGGAGCACGGATTGGCTAGAAGCCTACGAAGTAGTAAAAAGAAAATAAAATGAAATAAAAGTGATTTTTAGTTGTTTTTGTTAATTTTTATATTTTTTGTGATTTTTAAAAGATAAAGAAAATGAAAGAAAGGAAATACAAGACAACTTCAACAATTTATTAAACACACTAAAAATAATGCAAAAATTAAGGAAAAATTGTTTTTATGTTTTTTAAGTTTTTTACTGTTTTTGGTGAATTTTTGAAATTTTTCTAATGGGTAAATTATTTTCTAAAAATCAAACAGTGCTGAATAAAAGAGGTACTGTCCAGCAAGGCTTGAAACTCAAAAATAAAATATCTAAGAGTCTCACTAAGCCCTGGAGGTAATTTTCCTGTATACTAGATAGAATAAGGAAAATTTAGGCACCCTAATTATTGTTTTTGGATTTTTAATTTATTTATTATAATTTTTATGGGTTTTTAGGGGTTTTTCAATTTTTAAGGTTTTTAAGTGATGAAAAATAGCCAAAATTGGCTAGAAAATCAAACAGCAAGCAAACAACCATATCTAATTTTTTTAGAATTTTTGGAGATGCTTTTATATTTTTTTAGTATTTTTAAACCTAGACAGTGACTAGAAAGGCTGTTTTTGAATTTTTAAAAATACTAAACGAAATCAGAAATGTCCTCAAAAATCACTGAAATTCCTACACCATGGCAGGAGCCATGTGTCAAAATCTCGTTGGATTTGGAGGTGGTTTGATATTTTATTCAAAAATAAAGAAAACCAACAGTGCTCAGGGACCTTTCTGCAATTAAAGCAAAGTTCTGGACCCCTGGGACAACAACCCTGGAAAGTAGAGGGATAGGAATGCAAATAACCCTCCAGGCCACGCACGATACGCGTGACTCAGGCCTGGAAGGACCAAATTGCAATTCCTATTTATAAAAATATGAAACGTAACAGGGCAAAAACGCAGGGCCAAATATGCAAAAACACCAAACAATCACGTGTCGATGCACGTGTCCACAACAGGCAGGGGCATAAATGCAATTTTCATAAAGTAGAAGGTCCACAATGCAAAGTTCACAAAAATAAAAGAACTAAACTACTTATTTACAGGATTAAAAACTAAACGCATAAAGTAGAGGGGCCTACAGATAATTTACCCCTTATTTAACGTCGAGGCGACAGATGGGCGCCACGTGGCTGGATGGACGGCTGGTAACGAGTGGCGCCTTTGACCTTAATAAGCTTTGCCTGATCGAACGATGGAGGGTCGTCCACGTGGAGATCGGACGGTCCTCGTGCGTGGTGGCCGAACCCTCGGTGAAGCAACGGCTGAGATCACACCGCGGCTGATCTGACGCTATCTGCAGCTCCCCGAACGAACGGTCGAGATCTGATCTGGAGCGCCGCGGCTGATCTGACGGTCGGAGAGGATGGTGGAAAAACTGGCGGCCGGCGAGCTTCGCCGGCCTCCTGCGTGTGCTGTAGTCCTCGTCGACCACTCCGGAGGTGCGGGAAAGCTTCCTCGTGAAGCTCCGCACCCGATGCAATGCTCCGCTGGAAGAGAGGAGCTCAAGAGAGCTCCGGCGACGTCGATGAACTGGAGCAGCTGTGCTCTGAAGCTTCGACCTCCAGATGAGGTCGATAGACCTGTAGACCTGCACAGACAGAAAGCTGGGTCGAGGGCAAAGTGCCTCGACCCGTCAGAGCGTGCGAAAGGTGGAAGGTGCGGTGATATGGAAGGTCTCCGGCGAGCGGCGGAGGGAGGAGACCTGTAACCCTGCTCCGGGACGAGCCAGGGGGAGTGGAGGGGCGGAGCAGGTGGAGAGAAGAGTGGCGGAGGTGATGGCGTGGTCGGATGATCAGATGGGTGGTCGGAGACGGCTGGCGGAGGCGGCGAAGCTAATCTACCGAAAATCGAAAAAGTGAAAACTAAGCTAATCTACTGGCTAACTACGCTACCTGATGGCTGCATTCGACTGGGCTGGAGCCAAGGAGGCTCCCGGTCGTTGCCTCAAGGGGTCGTCGAGCTCCCCGAGGCTCAGGCGCGCTCACGGCGGCGCACGGCGGAGGATACCATCGGATCAATGATTTCCGGCTGCCCAGGCCTCGCTTCCACTCCACCGTCCACGGCTGTCACTCAGGGATGAAGGAGGAGCTCACAGGCGCTGAGGGGAAGATCAGAGATGGCGTGGATAGGTCGCCGGTGACGACAATAAATATGGTGCCATGTCCGAGAAGATGGTGTTCGGGCGAGTCAGGCGGACTTCGGATCAAGCAAACCCACCCCGGGCGAGGGTCCTGGATGTCCATGGAGTAAACGGAGCCCGGGGTTAAGGAAGAAGGCGGTCGGGTCGAGCGGGAGAAAAATCGAGAAATCGGGTCGGGCGAGCGGGACCCGGCTCTGGTGGTCCTGGGGGGAGAGTTGACCGGGGGTCAACAATCCCCCGTGGACCAATCAGAGCCCGCCAAGGCTTGACTTTTTATTTGATTTTTTTGGGGCTTTTAATGGCCGAATTTTCAAAAACTTAAAACATGAAAAATGTTTGTTTTAATTTTTTCTATTTTTTTGTGATTTTTAATAAATTTTTGGAAATTAAAATAAGGTATTTACATATTATAGCTATACATAGGTATATGTACAATGTATGATTTTTAATTTTGATTTTTAATTGGTTATTTTTATACATTTTTATTCCCATTTTATATTTTATTTATTTATAGGATAAAATGAGGAATAAAAGGCTATTTTTATTTTATTTTTATTATTTATATACATAGGGGAAATAATTATTTATGCACAATTATATACATGGTATATATACAAGATATTTTTGTATTTTTAATTTTGTAATTTTTATTTGATTTTTGTTTTAATTCTTTTTATTTATTTTATTTACAAAACATAAAAAGGAATATTTACAAAAAGTTTTGGAAATAAATAAGTGTATTTACAAGGTGAAATAAAGTAAGGGAGGTGGTCTATGTATATGGTGAAGAGATGTTTTTTTTGGATTTTTGATTTTTTTAATTTTTATTTTGTTTTTAATAACTTCTAAATATATACATCATATATACAAACATATTTTTGGTTGAGGAAAATATTATTTTATTTATTTACATAATTATTTACACATGAGCCCCTATCTCCCTCTACTTGTGGCTTTTATGCGGTCAGGCCCATGCTGAGCCCTCCCTTGGGTTAGGTTGCTCAATATTTATTCTAAATATTTCCCTCTTTTTCTTTTCCTTCTTTATTCTTTTATTTTTGCACAAAAACATGCTAATTATGTATTTTTACAAACATGCATGCTTTTGCTAATTTTCCCTATTTACACATATCTACATGCATTTGCATAGGTTTTTGTAGCTAAAATATAAGAATAAAGAGTGATGAATGGGTATTCATCACCCCCCTATACTATACTTTGCTAGTCCCTTAGCAAACACTTATTTGAAAAAGAAGTGCAAAAGAAAGAAAAAGAAAAAGAAAAAGAGAATGTACATGGATCAAGGCTGATTATTAAACTTGCCTTCATTAAATTGAGGTATGGAGCTTAATCAGATCTTTGGATTATTGATGTGTCGGAACCTTATTTAGACTTAATCTTAAAACCTAACAGCCTCCAAGTTCCACCATTCTATAACCAAGACTCCTCAATGCTCCAGATCAGAACAAGTCATCAACTACAAACCCTGAAGATCATGAATCTTTTCTTGTCCTGTGAAAGTGAGGTCTAAGCTCTCCACCTCAGAAATGGCAACTTGACAACCCTCCCCAACAAGGTAACTCTATGACCTCAATCTGGCCACTCTTTCCTCGAGGAGCGGGGTATTCCCTTCTAAGTTCAAGTACAACCGGCTCAAGAAGAGGGGGAAGAAGAGAATGGGTCAAGGCCAGTGTAGCCAAGTACCCTTGGGAGCTTGACCAGTGTAGCCAAGTCTCCCTGCTGCAAGCTACAACAGGTGGATCATGAAACCAAGCTTTGCTTATTGCACTTATATACATACTCCGGTGGGATTATCATTTTCTCTCAGACCCACCACTTTTTTTGGAGTTATTTTCTTTTTCACAATTTTTTTTTCGAGTGCATCTATACAACATGTACATGTGCAGCATATATACAAGGAGTTTTTCCTCTTGAGCCAGCAGACTATCCCTCTTTTGAAGCTTTATTGCAACCCACAACTCCCGTCGTTAGACTTCATGGCAACCAGACCAAGTTGAGACGCACTTCCTTCACTAAATGAAGAAGAGAGGTTCCGCCTAGAAGTACTACCCTCATATGCTACCCCAAGCCAAGGAAGACTGCCTCCTCACCATCTCCTCCGTAGAGAGCTCGGTGCATAGTGCGGTTGTCCAAGTAAAGCCATAATCTATATGAGTCATGTGTTGTTGTTAAGTGCTCTACTTAGGCTCATTGAGATGACATGTGATCATAGCCTAGTGGACTCAAAGAATTAAGTCACCATGGACCTGAAAAGCCTTAAACCTAAGCCCTATAAGGTTCCTCTTAGAAATTAGGTGGATTAAGATCTTAATCAAGCTCCATTTCTCAATTTGATTCCAGGCTAGTTTAAATGTCAACTATTATCCAAGGAAAACTATATACATATGTACAAAAAGATGCATATTTACACACATTTTACAATCATGCAAAATTTTTGAAAAATGTTTTGAAATCATGAATGATGATGCATGAAGTGCAAGTTTTGCAAAAAGGGTATTTACACACATTTACACAAGATTTTTGCAAACTTTTGATTTTCAAAACATTTTGGAAAAATTTTGTACTATATACATAATTTTGATACAGAAAATATTTACACAAGCTTTACACACAAAAGGTTTTTGAAATCATTTTTACAAAAATAATTTGTACACTAGCTATGTATGTGCAAATAAAAGAAGATTATGAACATGAAAATTTTTAATTTTTGTGGTTTTTAGCCATTTTTATTTATTAACACACTCACACAAAGTACGAGTTATGGCTAAAGTATATATGAAATATATACACACCCCCCTATACTTAGCTCGAACGATGTCCTCAGAGTCAAGAGCGATGAAGAAGACATAACTCGTGCTATGTATAGGGAAGTGAAAAGGAAGGCTATACAAAAGGAGAATGAAAGGTCAAAAGGTTCTCGGGTCTTCCCCCTATACTTAGGATTAAATAATCCTAAGTATAGCAGGCTGTACACGAAGGGAAAACCGAGTGGAGAATGTACAGGGTCTACCCCCCCCATACTTAGGGTGAAATGCCCCTAAGTATAGGCAGCAAAACAGGGGTAGCAAAACACGAAGAAAATCACGAATACATACAAGAAGGAGGACATCACTCCCCCTATACTTAAGGTGGAGAACCTTAAGTATAGGCAACAACAGGAGTGATGGAACAGAACGAAGAACAACCCGGTGTTTTCACCCCCCTATACTTAGGATGAGGAATATCCTAAGTATAGCAAAGATAATCCTAAGCGAGACCTGGGGTGAAAACAAGAACGGAAGAAAGAAGGATCAAAATAAGACGAAACACGTATATACAAAAGAGTACAATGTTGAGGTGCCTCTCAACAAGCGCTAGATTTTACGCCCCTAGCTGGGCGCAAAGGCTAGGATAATGCAGTATCAAGGTTCAGGACGGCATCGGTAAGGCGAATGCCGTACTGTCGCCGCAGTCTCGGTGTGAGAACAACGACGAACTCAGCAGTGTAAAGTACGACACCCAGGTATGCAATCAAGCGGGTGTCTGCTACCGGCCAAAGATATGGAAATAAGTGGTCGGGATCCGGTAGCACAAAGGAAATCATCGGCTCTGGTTCAGACTGGAGTAGAAATGTGGAGCCGAAGAAATCAAACGTGGAGAAGGATGGATCAGTCATGGAATCCTCCACGTCAATCACCGTCTCAAAAAGATGTGGAAGGTCAGGATCAGGAGACTCTCTAAGAAGACTGATATCCGATGAATGAAATGGAAGAAGATCAGGCAGATCATCGAATATCTCCAGGATGGGCTCATCCTCGCGAGGGTCGTCGAGGTGAGAAGAATCAAAATCAGAATGATCTAAAGACTCGGTTTCGTGTTCCGCCAGATCGGAGACACTCTCAGCAGGTGAAACCGAGTACTCATCGAGTGCGGCATCCTCCCGCAGATAACCCTCGGGGAGAGATGCAAGATCAGAAGTGAGAAGAAGAGGATCAGGATCTAGGTAGGCATCTGCGCTGCTATCAAGTGTCCACTCAGTGCACCAGGCTGCATCATCATCTGAAGTGTAAGTCTCGGCAATCTGGAAGCATGAGAAGGAACTCGTCAACAACGCGGAAACTGGCAAAGTGTCTGCAGCTGATCCTCGCTCTGCGGCTATGCTGGCTGTCAGCTGGTCCTCAGGAAGTGTATCTAACTCAACGAAGTGGAGGACAAAAGGCTCGAAGACGGGACTCTCAGTGCCTGTACTCTTAAAGTGGTGTCCATCCTCAAGCTGTGGCTGCTGGGCTGAGTCCTGGTAACTGACTGCATCCGAGAAGTGTCTCTGCAGGAAGGAGACTGACTCCTCCGGGACTGGAAGCTGAAGTGTCTGAATCAATGGCTGCAAAAGCTGGGGCTCCTCCGGCTCCTGGAGTATCAGAAGATCTGATATCCAAGACTCGTCAACAGTAAACTCTGGGGCTGACTCGAACTCCAACTGGAAAGCCAACGGGAACTCAAGTGGACTCTGGGTCCGAACCTCTGCTATCGCTGTCATCTCCTCTGTCAATGGTGCGGCATCATCCAAATCCTCGGACTGGTGTGTAGAAGCTGAATCACTATGTAAAGTGACACACCGCACTGGTACAACATCGTCCACATGTGTTGTCCCGACCATGGCATCTCGCGAAGAAGATCTCTGTGAAAGTAACCTCGAGATGGTATCCAGGAAGTGTATGTCGGAACTGCGGTGTGAACCGCCACATGTGGTAATCACCAGTGCTATCTGCTCCGCGGTCATCCCCCGCATGGAGATCTCTATCAAGTCTGTAAGTGGAAGTCCGTGCTCTGGAAATCTCCTCAAGAGGTCAATAAACCTCGGCCATGCCTCGTGCAATGGCTCCTGGGGGTCAACTGAAAAGTCCATGATCAAAGACCGCATAAACTCTGCTCTACGTGGAGGAAAGTATCTCTGTAAGAACTCTCGGCGTAGCTCTCCCCACGTCTCGAATGTCCTCCCCAATCGTCGGTGCCATCTCATGGCTCTGTCGTGAAGCGTAAATGGGAAGGTCCTGCTCATCAGCTCATCTGCAGTGACATCTGAATATCTCTGTGCTCTACAAAACTCCTCGAAAGCTGACAGGTGAAGATACGGCTCCTCGTGCGCCTCTCCTGAAAATGTCGGCAGTCGCTGAACGTAATCCAAATCCAACACGAATGGACCTAATGTAGAAGCTGACTGAGCTCCATGTGCTATCTGCTCCTCCATCCCTTCGGAATAGGATATGTCTGCCAATCTCCACTGCTCTCTCTGGTCACCAACGGAGTGCGCTCTCAACTCAGCAACAGCATCGTCCGGGTCTCGCATCTGCTCTAGCTGGTATCCTCGGACGTCTAGCACAACATGCCCAGAGTGATGAGATGAAAGGGAGGGAGGGAGCGGGAGGTTGGTCGAAGATCCGACCTCCCTAGAAGGTGGACTGGAGTGATGGTCAGAGGACGGAGAAGAAGCCGTAAGAGTCGGCTCATAGTGAGGGTGATCCATCATCCAGGGGTAAAGGAGAAGAAGGTGGAATGAAGGGAGGTGAGGGAGATAGAAGGAAGATGAGAAAGGATCGAAGGGATCTGGCAATCAAACAAGATGAACAAGCAAACCCCCAATTCACCTACGCACACAGAGCTGAAGACCGAAGGGATCGATCAATTATCTTGTCAATTTTATTTTAGGTGATCATCCAATCTGTCAGAGCGATTACGTGAGGTCAATAGGTATCCAAATCTCTCTCAACCGACTGTCCCGTACTGAAAGCCGGTAATCAGTCAAGAGAAGATCGGAGGCTCTATCCTAATGTGCGGATCACTCTCTCGCTCATCCAAACCAGACAAGGAGGGGGTTACTCTCCCCAAGACAGATTTTCAGTGAAGTGTCTTTTAGGTCAAGTAAGATTAGCAGTCCCGATTTTATTGTTTTTGTTTTTTAGATATTTTTCAATAAAAAGAAACGCCTAACGAATTTTTCGGTTCTCCTGATTATTAAGTCAAAAACAGGGGGGAGAAGACGAAAAAGCCGATGCACGAGAAATCAATGATGCATGCTGAGTAAGAAATGCGTACCTGCCGCCAGCACTCTACATGCAAGATGATCCGCGCATAAAATAAAGACAGAAAATAAACTAAGCTATATGATGCAGCGGTAAAAACCGAGTCCTAAACAGGCAATTTCTATTGATCGTGAAGAACAATAGTTAGTCAACCGAATCGAGTCCGGAGTCCGATCTTGGGAGTCACTCGGTGCCCGCCACAACGGGTCCTGCCAGCGCTGTATGTGACTCCTAGCGGCACGTGGTCTCGACTCCAATTAAACTAACTTTTTCAGGGAATTTTAGTAAGGTCCAATTACGTTCTATAGGAACAGATATTCTATTAAGTGTTGGGCCTTAGAGATCCTACGTCACAATCAACAAAAATCCTATGTCTAGGGGCTCGAGCAAAAACCGCGAAAAATCCGGAAAATGACAGTAAGAAATAAAAAAGAAAAGCCGCGAGAAAACCGCGTAAAAACCGAGGGGTCCTACTGGGTCCCCCGAGCACGCCGGTGCTCGGCGAAACAGACCCGCTACGGTCTAAGTCTAAGAGTGTCTGAATGTCCTGTATTATTACAACAATAATGAATGAATAAAATAAAAACTACCCTAATGCCTCACACCACTCAACTCTCTCCTCTCGCTCTCTCCTGCGGCTTCGTAGAGAAGGAAGCCGCCTCCGAACTCCGCGGCTGCACCGGCTCCTCGAAAGTCGCCTCCGCGGTCCTCGGGCCCTCGCAAGAAAAGAAAGAAAGTGGTCAGACCAATAAAATAATCAAATAAGAGATGAAAATAAAAATGAGGATATATGTGCAAAAATGGAAATAAAATAACCACACAAAAATAAAACAAAAATAAAAAGAAAAGAAAATCAAAATAAAACAAAATAAAACAAAAAGAGGATAAATACAAAAGCCGCGAAAAGCCGCGAGCTCCGAAGAGCCGCGAAAAACCGCAAAAACAAAAACGAAAATAGAAACACTACTAAGCCGTGCTCCCCGGCAACGGCGCCATTCTGATAACCGTCCGAATGACTAAGGGTAAAGGTAAAGAAATGGTCGTCGTGACCTCAGTCAATCGAACTAAGTATATCAAGAAAAATTAGACCACTACGAGAAATAAAATCAATCGAAAATGCGAAAGCGGTCTCGCTATGATATTAACCTGGTATAGCTCCCAGGGTCGAACACAAGGAGCACGGATTGGCTAGAAGCCTACGAAGTAGTAAAAAGAAAATAAAATGAAATAAAAGTGATTTTTAGTTGTTTTTGTTAATTTTTATATTTTTTGTGATTTTTAAAAGATAAAGAAAATGAAAGAAAGGAAATACAAGACAACTTCAACAATTTATTAAACACACTAAAAATAATGCAAAAATTAAGGAAAAATTGTTTTTATGTTTTTTAAGTTTTTTACTGTTTTTGGTGAATTTTTGAAATTTTTCTAATGGGTAAATTATTTTCTAAAAATCAAACAGTGCTGAATAAAAGAGGTACTGTCCAGCAAGGCTTGAAACTCAAAAATAAAATATCTAAGAGTCTCACTAAGCCCTGGAGGTAATTTTCCTGTATACTAGATAGAATAAGGAAAATTTAGGCACCCTAATTATTGTTTTTGGATTTTTAATTTATTTATTAAATTTTTTATGGGTTTTTAGGGGTTTTTCAATTTTTAAGGTTTTTAAGTGATGAAAAATAGCCAAAATTGGCTAGAAAATCAAACAGCAAGCAAACAACCATATCTAATTTTTTTAGAATTTTTGGAGATGTTTTTATATTTTTTTAGTATTTTTAAACCTAGACAGTGACTAGAAAGGCTGTTTTTGAATTTTTAAAAATACTAAACGAAATCAGAAATGTCCTCAAAAATCACTGAAATTCCTACACCATGGCAGGAGCCATGTGTCAAAATCTCGTTGGATTTGGAGGTGGTTTGATATTTTATTCAAAAATAAAGAAAACCAACAGTGCTCAGGGACCTTTCTGCAATTAAAGCAAAGTTCTGGACCCCTGGGACAACAACCCTGGAAAGTAGAGGGATAGGAATGCAAATAACCCTCCAGGCCACGCACGATACGCGTGACTCAGGCCTGGAAGGACCAAATTGCAATTCCTATTTATAAAAATATGAAACGTAACAGGGCAAAAACGCAGGGCCAAATATGCAAAAACACCAAACAATCACGTGTCGATGCACGTGTCCACAACAGGCAGGGGCATAAATGCAATTTTCATAAAGTAGAAGGTCCACAATGCAAAGTTCACAAAAATAAAAGAACTAAACTACTTATTTACAGGATTAAAAACTAAACGCATAAAGTAGAGGGGCCTACAGATAATTTACCCCTTATTTAACGTCGAGGCGACAGATGGGCGCCACGTGGCTGGATGGACGGCTGGTAACGAGTGGCGCCTTTGACCTTAATAAGCTTTGCCTGATCGAACGATGGAGGGTCGTCCACGTGGAGATCGGACGGTCCTCGTGCGTGGTGGCCGAACCCTCGGTGAAGCAACGGCTGAGATCACACCGCGGCTGATCTGACGCTATCTGCAGCTCCCCGAACGAACGGTCGAGATCTGATCTGGAGCGCCGCGGCTGATCTGACGGTCGGAGAGGATGGTGGAAGAACTGGCGGCCGGCGAGCTTCGCCGGCCTCCTGCGTGTGCTGTAGTCCTCGTCGACCACTCCGGAGGTGCGGGAAAGCTTCCTCGTGAAGCTCCGCACCCGATGCAATGCTCCGCTGGAAGAGAGGAGCTCAAGAGAGCTCCGGCGACGTCGATGAACTGGAGCAGCTGTGCTCTGAAGCTTCGACCTCCAGATGAGGTCGATAGACCTGTAGACCTGCACAGACAGAAAGCTGGGTCGAGGGCAAAGTGCCTCGACCCGTCAGAGCGTGCGAAAGGTGGAAGGTGCGGTGATATGGAAGGTCTCCGGCGAGCGGCGGAGGGAGGAGACCTGTAACCCTGCTCCGGGACGAGCCAGGGGGAATGGAGGGGCGGAGCAGGTGGAGAGAAGAGTGGCGGAGGTGATGGCGTGGTCGGATGATCAGATGGGTGGTCGGAGACGGCTGGCGGAGGCGGCGAAGCTAATCTACCGAAAATCGAAAAAGTGAAAACTAAGCTAATCTACTGGCTAACTACGCTACCTGATGGCTGCATTCGACTGGGCTGGAGCCAAGGAGGCTCCCGGTCGTTGCCTCAAGGGGTCGTCGAGCTCCCCGAGGCTCAGGCGCGCTCGCGGCGGCGCACGGCGGAGGATACCACCGGATCAATGATTTCCGGCTGCCCAGGCCTCGCTTCCACTCCACCGTCCACGGCTGTCACTCAGGGATGAAGGAGGAGCTCACAGGCGCTGAGGGGAAGATCAGAGATGGCGTGGATAGGTCGCCGGTGACGACATTAAATATGGTGCCATGTCCGAGAAGATGGTGTTCGGGCGAGTCAGGCGGACTTCGGATCAAGCAAACCCACCCCGGGCGAGGGTCCTGGATGTCCATGGAGTAAACGGAGCCCGGGGTTAAGGAAGAAGGCGGTCGGGTCGAGCGGGAGAAAAATCGAGAAATCGGGTCGGGCGAGCGGGACCCGGCTCTGGTGGTCCTGGGGGGAGAGTTGACCGGGGGTCAACAATCCCCCGTGGACCAATCAGAGCCCGCCAAGGCTTGACTTTTTATTTGATTTTTTTGGGGCTTTTAATGGCCGAATTTTCAAAAACTTAAAACATGAAAAATGTTTGTTTTAATTTTTTCTATTTTTTTGTGATTTTTAATAAATTTTTGGAAATTAAAATAAGGTATTTACATATTATAGCTATACATAGGTATATGTACAATGTATGATTTTTAATTTTGATTTTTAATTGGTTATTTTTATACATTTTTATTCCCATTTTATATTTTATTTATTTATAGGATAAAATGAGGAATAAAAGGCTATTTTTATTTTATTTTTATTATTTATATACATAGGGGAAATAATTATTTATGCACAATTATATACATGGTATATATACAAGATATTTTTGTATTTTTAATTTTGTAATTTTTATTTGATTTTTGTTTTAATTCTTTTTATTTATTTTATTTACAAAACATAAAAAGGAATATTTACAAAAAGTTTTGGAAATAAATAAGTGTATTTACAAGGTGAAATAAAGTAAGGGAGGTGGTCTATGTATATGGTGAAGAGATGTTTTTTTTTGGATTTTTGATTTTTTTAATTTTTATTTTGTTTTTAATAACTTCTAAATATATACATCATATATACAAACATATTTTTGGTTGAGGAAAATATTATTTTATTTATTTACATAATTATTTACACATGAGCCCCTATCTCCCTCTACTTGTGGCTTTTATGCGGTCAGGCCCATGCTGAGCCCTCCCTTGGGTTAGGTTGCTCAATATTTATTCTAAATATTTCCCTCTTTTTCTTTTCCTTCTTTATTCTTTTATTTTTGCACAAAAACATGCTAATTATGTATTTTTACAAACATGCATGCTTTTGCTAATTTTCCCTATTTACACATATCTACATGCATTTGCATAGGTTTTTGTAGCTAAAATATAAGAATAAAGAGTGATGAATGGGTATTCATCAGTATGCTTCATTTATATTCCCATATAATTGTAAATATGAAAAAATTTTCTTATTCACATTTAATATTTGTCTACTTATGTGAAAGATTTCTGATGTAAATAATTTTTTTCCTAAACATTTTAAATTTTGTTGATCTTCTACAATACAATATCATTTCTATAAAAAGAAATATTGATAATAATATATCTGCGCAGGAATTTTCTCCTTCCCTTTATTGCTTTAAATTATGCTTATGTATTTACCAAATAGACGTTTACGTGTTTTTCTTTTACTAATCAATACTTTATGTTTTGCATCACGTTTTTTTACCATATATTTTCCCTATTGTTTATCATAATTATTTACTAGAGGCAATGATGACAATATTTCTTACATCTAATATAAAACAACCATGACTCCGTTAACATGAAGATGGGTTAACATTTTAAATTTTCCCTGATTTAATTTGTATCTTTCCCATATTCACATTGTTCTGAAAAAATGTAGAAAATTTCTACAACGGAAGTACTGCAATGAAATAATAAATTCATCATTTCATCTATCAAGTAATTATGTTAGGCAATAGAGAAAACCTATTATACATAAAATGTTGTCAACTTATTTTTAATATTGATTATATATTTACCAATAGAGAAAAGTTGATACTATATTTTGATGATTAATATATAGTATCAATTTGATATTCTCCATAGAAGAAATTTGCATCCTTCTAATATTAAAATATAGTAACCATATGGTTTTTCCCTGTTATTCTTTTATAAACATTTATTTTTTTAAAGAACATTATTTTTTATAAATTTGTTGATGATAATATATATGTAGTTAGATTTTCTTTTCGTTAAAATTTTCAGCCTATGATTATATATTTTCTTTTATGTTAACGCTATATTATACAACTCAAAAAATTTTACTGAGCAGATTATTCAGTTGGTGATCTATTACATACGATAGTTTTCTCTCTATTATTTATTATGATTACTTAATAGAGACAATGTTAACAATATTTATCTCATTTAATATAAAACAATATAGATCTTAGCTTTACCTAACTCAATTTCCACTTTTTCTATATTTAAAATATGCTATAAAATTGTAAAATATGTATTTACCAAAAATAGCTATTTTACAGTTTACTAAATTTTACTGTTCATATTTCCAATTCAAATTCAAAATGAACTAGTAATTTTGTTTTACACACAGAACCATCTTTCATTCTTTTAATCTCTCAAACACACAGAACCATTTTTCATTCTTTTAATCTCTGAAACCTATCATTTATCAAAAGAAGATGGTCTGAGCCTCTCCTATTTTGTTGATATGTATATCCTACTATGTAATTATTATTTCAAAATCTTGGTTTGGTCATGTTCCCTAAGAAAACCAGCATCAATTAAAATTGACCAACCTCCCTTTCATTTGCAACAAAATCAGTTTTCATTAATTTAAGATCACATCTCACTAGCAATTATTTTCATATATTTCTGCAATTGAGTTGCACTTTAAGAAACATGCAGGTTAGACTGAATCCCTTTATTTATGATGTTTACAATTATACTCAAGGTAAATTAAATAATTGATATTTTTTATAGTTTTTGTGGATCGATAAGTTACAAGAGGCAAATACTTAAAATGGGAAAAATGGAATACATGGGATGTGACAATTTAGGATGCTATAGAAAGAATTAAATTACATATTTGTCTGGTGTACATATTCTAGCAATTTAAGTAATTTAGGAATCTTTTGGAGGAACCATTCATTAGCTTTATCTTTCACTCTATCTCAGTAGAAATAGTAGACTTCTTTCTTCATTGATAATTCTTTAAATTTTAATGTTATTATTTCTTCTTTTAACTATTTGTATCTTTTTTCATGAATGTAATTAAGTTATAGTAAATTTTATATCACCATAGAGGAAGAAAATGTAGCAATTAATTTATGAAATAGTTAACTACCAGAGCTGCACAACGGAGATAACTGGAAAGTTGAATGGCACAATTTTTTTAATTTTCTACTTCACAGATTAATTATTAAGCTTATATTCTATTATTGTTATTGATCAAAGAAATTTTCCCCTTAATTTTAAATTCGTATTTTGCTTAAATTTTTTTTTACGTTCCAATATAATTGTGAATGTGATAGACTTTTTTATAGTTATTGTGTATATCTATTTACTTTTATGTCAAGTAACGACATAAATTGGGTTTCTTTTTTAAAACATCTGACAGACTTTTACTATTTAACAAAAATTACTGTATTTTGTGAAAAAATAATAAAAGGAACATGTCATGGATATAACATTATACGATTAATTCAAAATTATAGTATACATATTTAATTAAATCCATTGTTTCCGTATTAACCATAAGAGGCAGTGATGACACCAGTTTCTTATATTTTGATTTTCTTTAAAATCTTTTATAGTATAAATCGTATTATTTTATTTTCTATATGATTACAATAACTATGTACGTTTTTTATAATTTAATTATGATGTTAGTGTTCAGATCGTGTTGTTATATTTTTATGTTTTTCTTTACTTTGATAACCTTAACTTCAACATAGATTTTATTTTTTTAATCATGAATTTATTCTGTTGACTTCAAAAGAAATTGTCTTTAAACTTTAATAGTTTATTCATTATTTTCGTTGTTTTCTAAATTCTTTGATAGT
The DNA here is from genome assembly GCA_037367405.1 of Ottelia alismoides. Lineage (NCBI taxonomy): Eukaryota > Viridiplantae > Streptophyta > Magnoliopsida > Alismatales > Hydrocharitaceae > Ottelia > Ottelia alismoides. The sequence continues at coordinate 132,993 of JAZKJV010010151.1, forward strand.
TTTCTTTTTATGATTGTTTCAATTTTAAAATTACTTCCAATTCTTTAAATAAGTTATGTTGCAATTTTTTCATGTTTATGAGCAAAGCTGACTCAAATAGATCTGAGCCTCTCTACAGACTGTAATTTTTTTTAAATTTTCTCCTTCACAGACTAATCATTTTAGCTTACAGTTTATTATTGTTATTGGTACACAAAATTTTCTCCTTAATTTTACATTCGTATTTTTTCTTTAATTCTTCTTTTATATTCCAGTATAGTTGTACATGCGATAGAAATTTTATAGTTATGTCTGATATCTATTTACTTTTATATGAAGTGACGACATAGATTGAGATTCTTTTTTAAAGATATTTAACAGTTTCTTACTATTTAACAGAAATTACTGTATTACCAAGTAGATTACAATTATAATATCGTATTTACCTCCATATTATAATTCTGTAAAAATTTTGAATCAATACAAAATCATTGGCAGATTTTACACATTTTCTTCTTACGTCTTATGTATTCTGATTTTCCTAAATTATTATTAAGATGATTGATATTAAAATTTTAGGTACTTTGCTACAATGATCTACTCATACATTTCCGACTTAGTACAATCAGTTGAGTCATATACAATAAAAATTAGAATTGTTCGTCTATGGGATTCCTCACACATGCATTGTGTGAACGGTCCATCTTCTGTTGGCTTTGTTGCTCTTGATGAAAAGGTTAGACTCATCTCAATTTAATTTCTGTTTTCTTCATATATCAAAAAATTTTATATTTGATTAATTTAAATAATTATATTTTGTGTAGATGTCTGCAATTGAAGGTCTGATTGAATAAGACCAAGGGTTTTGCTTTGGCCTCAGTTTACACGAGGGAGAAATTTACACTGTTTTTTACTGCATCACCTACCCAAATAAATCATCCTTGCGAGTTGTGCCCACTGAACTTATTATAAAGTTCGTGGAGACAACTTATATTTTTCACCATATGGAAATCGATACATCTATCCCACGATACAAATTCTTCTTTGTTGACTTTGATGATATTACCACACCCATCTTCAGTAGCACATATGTCATTGGTATGAATGCTATTTCTTCAAAAATTTTATGACACATAATAATTATGTTTGATATTATTTTATTTTAAAATTCAATATTGTAACTTACAGTATCTCTTCTTTCAGACTTAATTGGTTTGCTTCGTCCACCCAACAATACTATGGGAAATTACAATGAGGAAGGTGCACCAGCAAAACAAAACATAAGAATAACAAACAACAAGTTAAGTTAAATATTGCAAATATTCTATTGTATTTCCCAATTAATCTTCAATTATCTTTGATTTTACAATCAATAACTCAAATTCTTTCGTTTTATACACATAACCAGTGGTTCAACAATATCTGTTACTTTGCGGAGCAAAGTAGCAGAAAATTTCCCAACAAATCTTCTTCATGATAGAAGAAAACAAGTTGTCATCATAGTAACGGGATTAACTGTGAAGTACTATCGCGGTTAGTGTGCATTTTTATTAGTTTAATTAAACGTTTGTACGAATTATACATATCAACTGATTATTATTTATTTTATCTTATATCATAGGTGATCTTGTGATGTGCTCCACTGCCTCCTCAAAGTTTCATCTCGATTCGGATATTTCTGAAGTATCCAATATTCGTCGAAGGTATAACTTAAATATATGATATACAATAATTTAATTACATATTTTTTCATGTATGTAACATGGCTTATTTATTTTTTATTCTTTAACCAATTACAGTGTTGCAGTGCAATCTATGCCCTCAACATCTGAGACTGACTCAAATAGTTTGCAGTGAAATATGTAATACTTCTATAATATCATATTTTTTGTTATTTAATTAAATGTATTCGACCATTTGAGTTTATTCATATGCATATTTTTTCATATAGTAATTATATTGATCCAATTTCCATTTATTTAGTCTTAAACAATGATTATGTCTTTATACATATCCCTCTATTAATATCTGAAATTTCCCATTGCTCGGGTTGTTGTCAACTTCGTGTCGTCCAGTCTCCATATCCCAGTGTTGATTTCCGCACTTTCATAAATGTTTCCTACTGTCGTGTTAATGTAATAGTTTGAACAATACATCTCTCTTTTTATTTTAATGCTTAAACTGTTGGATTTATGTATGAATCTTATTTTCTTTTATTGTAATCAAACAAAATCTCCAATTTCGGAATTTAATCTTCTCTGCTTCTCCTATTACTATATCTCTATCGACTTATAATGTTTTTAATCATCTAAATATTTGCTTATTCATGTTTCATGTTGATAACCTGTATATCATTTACTGTGAGATGTCTCCCAAATGTTCTATCTTTTAAACTTAATAAACTTTAAAATTTATTGCATCTCATAATGCTGCAATCTTTCCAATTAACTTTGATCAACAAATTTTCGTATCCATACTATTCTTAATGCTTTTGTTAGTTCCTGCAAACAAGTAAATTGTTGACGGAGACAACATTGTTTGTATCGAGGATTAAAATTTGCGTTAAATTCCTGTCGAATTTGTATGTATTTTTTTGTGTTAGATACTACATAAGTTTATTCTTTGGTGTTTTCTCTATTTTATAAGATTGTGTTCTTTTATTATCCAGTTTCTTTAAAAAATAATTTGGCAGTATTAAATTTTCAGATTGTATATAAATTATATATTGATATGCAATTTGATTTTTGCTTCCTACCATTTGTTTGATGTAGGAATCATGTCATCTATATTATTTTAACTTTTGTTTTCACAGTGCTGTGTTTGTGTTTGTTTTTGTTCTCATAATATGAAATTTTTAGCTAAATATTGCAAATTATTTTCAGATTTTATTTCTATAAGCATACACCTCTATGTTCAAATGTTTACCTATCTCTTTTACGGTTCAGTTTCGCCCACCGCGAAGCGCGGGCATCGACACTAGTATATAACTAAAGCTGGATTCTTCCAACTCTTTTCATCATCCGACCCCTCCTTCCCTCTCCATCCTTCAGCCGTTTTCTATTTTTTCATCAACGGTGATGACACAAACGTAGCGTGACCATCAAAGGTATATGATGATTTGGAAAAAAAATTCACCCGTTTTCTATTTTTTCATCAAATTGTTTCAGTAACGAGATATGCAGGTATAATTGTTCTTTAAAGGATCATGGATTCCTCACAAAGAATATAGCAGTAATAATCATTTTTCACATTTGATAAAGGTTATTCTAATCTTAAAAGAGAGTTAGGTATATCTGATAAATTAATAATGGTTGCTTCTTTGTATCATGAGCAACTGGGTACCTTTTTACCGTTCAAATTAGTCCTAATAAAATGTTATACGGTATAAAAATAAATAAAAACAAAGTTGTGCAACTGAGCCCTTTTTATTTGAACTTGATGGGGATATTTTGTTGTCACAAAAGAGGTTCTTTCATCACAAGGGGCCAAATCTGTTGCAACATATTCATGCTTTACAAAAATCTGTTTCATCAAAGGGGTCGAATCTGTAGCAATATATTTTGATCCTTATGAAAAGTAGTCAGCACATGGAACTTGTTTGTTTTTCATTTGTTATCCTATTATTCACAAGCTGTACGTAAACCCATTGCTTCTTGCCTTTTTGATCTTTCATGTCATTCTAAACTTAAACATATAATTGTTCTATATTGATATTATATTCTCTATCATCTATTAGAGAATGCAGCACTAATCCATGAAGAACAATTCCTAGAAGTGAAGGTTGATTTCCAGGTAAGTTTTAATTTTGCTCAACTTACCTTCACTAAATGTGCAGTGCCGAAGCATCTAATACATTGTAGTCTGAGTATTTCGCTTGCAGGTTTAAATAACAGTTAATCTCTTGATTACAGGAATCATTTGGTGGTCATATCAGCTCGATCAGTAGATGTTGTTTTTCTATCTACAGAAATAGCATAGTAAGTGCTTTTGTGGTTGGTACTGTTAGGTGATTCTTTGCTAAAATTTGCATTCTTTTCTCTGTTTTATGTTTGGAATTACTAACACGTGGTCTCCATTATTTTTTATTTACGATGAATCTCGACTTACGATTCATCCAGCCTCGACGTCAAAGAATGCAACTGTATCTTAAGGTACAGAAATTATGTCGCTTGACTGGGAATGCTAATAGTACTTTATATCATTTTATCCGAAGCTTAATTTTTATACTGATAGATTTGGAAGTAATTTTCACATGTTCTCTATGTTTCTGTGACAAAAGATGCATGTATAAGTGTTTTTTCCCTCAAATAATAGTGATTGAAGAAGCTACGGAGTATAGTGCAGTGTTAATTTAAACATAAGTATATATCACGTCCAGACTAACTTAGCTGATTTTTATATTACAGGTGAAGAATGATGACTCCCACCGAACTTCACAAATAAAAAGTCCCACTAACTTTTAACGGAAGCCGATAATTTTTTGTTTCGAAAATATCTACATGATTTTTTCATACATATTTTGTAAAAAAAAGCTATATATCTTCTCATGGTTTATATTTTTACAACAATTTTTTGTAAGTATGTGTTGGTCTTATGCCCTTTTTTTGTGAAGAACTATGCCCATATAAAAACATCTATCAATGCGACGCATGCATAATGTAAATGTGTTTACAGTTTTTTGTGGTTTTCTAACTATCTTATACTATAGATGATTGTTTACATTTTCAATTTATGTAAGTAATTGTAACAATTATTAGTGGTGTGACCGGCAACGAAGTGCGGGTTTAGTCTCTCTAGTAAGTTATGAAATCTAAAACATTTCAAAATTATGAAAATCCAAGAATTTTTTTTTATTATAAAAAATGGGGACAATGAGCGGTGAGTCAAGTTAGCTCTCCCAATGGGACGGTCCCATTTTTTCCATATATACAAAAGAAGCAGAAATAATGACTTAAAGTATCGACACACGAGAGTGTTTTAAAAGGAATTCGTGAAGGTTTTAGGAAGCAAAAAGGGAAAAAAATAATGAGTAAACGAGGGATCAGATTGCTTTGATGATAAGAGATGCCTGCTGAAATTGAAAGGACGCAACATGATTCTCATTTACTCACCGAAGTTAATTCGTCATCTAGATTTAGTGTTACTTTGCATGAACTTGGAATGTGGTTAAGCGAATCATCATTGCTCATTAATGAATTAATGTCAGGAGCCTTCAACATACATACAATTGTAGTGTCTTATACCTTAATAACAATAAGATTATGGGGTCGAATGAAATACCTAATGCAAAAAAATGTTAAATGCCAGTAAATTAATATTGTTTGACCTCGTCAAATACAAGAATATCGAGAAAATGATTAAAAAATAAGAGAATATGTTAAATTATTCTTCAAAGTATTAACTACATATTCCATCTTTATCGTTATACAAAATCCTTGTACACTTGACTTACATTTTTAAAAGAAGTTCCGTGCATTAGATATTCATGATCCAGTCTGCATGATTGAGGATGTAATTTTAAAGATGACATTAACAACATGCGCATAACTTAATCTAAGATTAAGACAGAAGAAAGGTATACATGCTTCCTACATCACGATATTCTTAATTTCTTATTGTTTAATCTTACCTACACATAATTATCGGTTTAAGTTATAGTGCTAGATGCTAATTAATATATATATATATATATCTCACTCATGGATCATAAGAACTTGCATGAGATATTCCCTCATGCTTCTTATTCAATGGGTCAATGCTAGTCCTATGCAATGCATACATGACACGATTATGACACAAATCAAATAATGCAAACACCTTCTCATTGGCTTTAGGAAAAGATTTAGATATTGGAAGTCAGTTCAATTAATCCCTTTAATAAGTTTTTCAAACTAGACTGCATATCCAACTAAGCAAGCATGAGAAGACCAACCATAACATGCAACAATAAATTAAGAACTTGAAAGTTCCATAGGAGGAAAAATCTCCAATCCAATCTGATTTGTATTTTGATAAGTTCCCAATAATAAAAAATACAACAACAAATAATTATCTGTGGTAACTAGTAAAAATTAGTCATAAAAAGATGTGATTTAAGATTTATGAATATGTTGCAATTAATGTTTGTGAAAGTTATATATAAGAAAATAATATGAGATGGCTAGAACATAAAGCATGAAATTTTTTAATTGCACTGCACGTCCATGGAGAAAACAAAGAGAAAAGACTGCAGGCAGTTGGGGGGGGGGGGGGGGGGGGGGGGGAGGGGGTGCTACGCAACCAATTCCAAGAAATTAACATCCTATATTTATACACCCAATATTTAAAATTTTGCAACACTTGGGGGTGCTATGCACATTCCCCCCTCTCTCCGTTAACAAACCTAGAAAAGGATGAATGAAAGTGGATCGTCTTCATCTCAATGCCTTCTTGTTAGTTAACGTAACTTCAAAGAATAAGTTCTGCACAAAGATTTGTATTTTAGTCTTGTTACCGAAACACTATTAGCAAATGTAAAGGTTACATAGAGTCAAATTTTTTATCCTGTCTTTTCCCACTCGTTCTTATATTTTTAAGTATTTAGATTCGTAATTCCTAAGTACCATGAAAGAAGTAACATGATATTCCGTGTCCCACCGAGACAGAATTTGTAACTCATTGTCCTTTTGCCTAACAAGCAAAGATTGATCTATATAGAAAGACTGATTCATTCAGACCGACATGAGAGTCCAACTATATTGCATTGCCAGATATGTTTTAAATGTTGTCTAAATTAGATTGTATTTAACGCTGCGATAAGACAGAGATTACTTCCACAAGTGAGCTTTCAGCAAGACATGTATATTCCCATGGAAGACAAGTTGTAACCCACAAATCCTTTACAGTAGCAGGATACACAATTGCTTGATAAGCTTTCATCATATTTGTACAAGTATGATCCATCTAGAGTTTAGAAAAGTCCAAGTCAAGTTGCGGGGTTGTGCAGGGTTGGGTTGGGTTGGAGTACCCTTGTGAATAGTAAACTGTGAGGAGAATTGGGATGTTTGAAAGGAGGGGTACCTCGGGTTGGGCCAACCCAACCCTGCCCAACCCTGCAACCAAACGAACCCCTAGTGTTCATATTTCAGGATGTAGTTATATTTAATGTGAGGTATCGCGAGAACATACCATTAAGATCATGAACTCTAATTAGAAAGTTCTCGATTTATCCGGTCCTATTAATTCTTGGACTTCTTTCTAACGTCAAGTAGAAGAAAATAACATAATATTGTTATTTCTCTTTTTATTGTTTTTACATGAGGAATAAGTCAATCTATAAACTATATAAAGTTTCACAATGAGTATCCCACTTTGCTACAACCATACATGAGTATAAAATATCAAGATATTAGTTGTGTTGTAAAAGTAGAAGCGAGAACATATCCTATGTAACTTTGAAAAAGAGAGATATATTGTGTTTCCATCGGGAATTGTTCTCGAGGAGTAGGTGCCACAAGGAATTGGGACATGCACTTTTGGACCTCGGTTAGATACTTCGATGGTTGCGACACCAAAGAATGAGTTGGGTGACACGTTATACCTAGCAGTTCGGTTGCATTCGGAGTAGCTCGATGGAGTATGTAGGTGGCGCATTTGGCATTCTTTATTTTCCACTTATACATGTTATTAAGACTCGGAGTAAAATTAGGTGTAAGCTGATAATCAGGGAGATCGAGAGTCGTACTGTTTCACAAGGCGAAACCGCAGTTGGTGTATTGACCGCTCAAAAATCCCTAATTAATCAATAATTAACCCACAATATGAAATCAAGCAATGATAAGCAAAAGTGGAGTTAAAATTTATTATTAACTCTACATAAAAAGGTGTATAGGTGTAAGTATGTAGAGGTCGAGCACAGGGAGCACACAGGATAGATCGGGCAAAGTGCAAAATGATGTGAGGTGATTAATTGTCTACAAAAATGCAAATTTTTTGTGGGTTTTTAATTTTATTATTATTTTTTAATTTTTAATTTTGTATTTTTGTATTTTGATTTCTAATTTTCTGAATTTATATTTTTCTTTTTATAGTTTATATTTTTTGTATTTTCCTTTTCAATAACTAGAATATAAATAAAGTGAGAGAAAGGAAGATAGGGTATTTATAAAAATAGAGAAAATAGTCAAAAATCAGAAAATAAATTGTTTTTGGTCTTTATATTTTTCTATTATTTTTTGGGAGTTTTTCGGAATATTTTTGGTATTTTTAAAAGGCAAAATACAAGAAAACAGTGAATAAGTTACTGGCCGAATTTAAAATGGGAATGAAAAATATCAAACCGTAACAAAATTTTCCCAAATTAATTTTAAAATAAAGACAGTAAAAAAGGAAAACTACAAGAACCGAGTTTATATTTTTAGGAATTTTCTAGGATTTTTTTAGATTTTTATGAAGTTTTTAGGTTTTTCTAATTTTTAAGGTTTTTATTTTGAATTCTTTAATGATTTTTGGTTAATAATTAAAAGACACTAAAATAGACAAAATACAAATTTTTTGGATTTTTTCAAAAAGGTCTAATATTTTTTTGGTGTTTTCTAATGCAAACAGTAGCTAAAATGCATGTTTTTTATTTAATAAATATTAAAATGCAATAAAAATGAAAAATAAAAATATGTCGTGAATGAGTAATGCAACAGAAGTCTATGGTATTTTTTTTGAGAATTTTTTGAGTTAAAATGATGTGTGAAATAAATAGGGAAAGCATGCAAAAATACAAGGCCTGGCAGGGGTATAAGTGCAATTAGACAAACATCCAGGGGCCAAGGTGCAAATTTCACACAAAATAAATAACTAAAAAATAGCTTTCTAGGACTGATTACGAATATCCAAACCCACAAGGGTACGAGTGCAAATTTCCCAACCCTACGCGTGACTGGCACGCGCTTGGGAAGGACCTAAGTGCAAGATACAAAACTCCCAGGGGGTTCTATGCAATTTACCCAAAAATATTGCACTTAATATAAAAGTTCCTTAACTAAAACTAAATATCTAAACCCGCAGGGGGTCCAGTGCAAAATCACCACCACCCCACGTGCACAGACCACGTGAGGTGACGTGGACTTGACTGAAATGTAAATATCAAAAGTTCAGGGGCCTAGATGCAATTATTACAAAAATTTTTAAACTGCAGATAAAAGTTTAAGTTCTATTTAATAAATACAAAAATGTGGGGGGTGCCGGATGCAAAATACCCCTCGCGCGCGATCCAACGGTGGAGGATGATTCACTTGACGCGTGGCGGCCGATGGATGACGGATGACGCTTCGGCTTCGATATCTGAGATTAGATCTATCATGACGATCGGACGGTTGCAGGTGCTTCACATCCGACGGTAGCTGTTGCTTCTGGGACACCCTCAAAATCCAACGACGGTGAACGTCCTTCGACGAACTGGGAAGAACAAGCGTGGAAGCAAGCTTCACAGGCGCCGATCTCCCTCCTTCGCCGCTCCTTTGTGCTCCAAAATGGTGTCCCGCCCTCCTGCGGTGGTCCTCGACGTGCTGGTGACTCTAGAAATCCCCGGTGGTGGCCGGAGGGCTCGCGCGAGGTCGCCGGAGTGACGTCGCTCCAGGAACCTCCGCCGCCTCCAAAATGAGTCCCAGGTGCTTCCTAAGGCTCCAGACCTGCAAAGAACGAGTGATAGGGTCGGGGGTAAACTGCCCCGACCCCGTAGGGGGCGAAAAACGACGGTGGAAGCAAACTAGAAGCTCGTCGGAGCAAGCTCCGGCGAGATGATAACGAGGTGGCAAAGTTGGTCGAAAAGTGAAATAAAGATGGCGATCGAATCTATGGCTAAAGGCAAGTAAAATAAAGCAAGAAAAACGAAAAAAATGGACGTTAAGGGCTAGGATCCCAAGGTGAAACCTTACGACGGCGCGACCGCCGGAGATGGCTGGAACGCGACTTCAGGCCCTCGCCGCACCTCGACTGAGATGTGGGGAGACTCCTCTGTCACCGGAGCAAACCTCAACCAGCACCCGGAGGTTTTAGGCACCCAAAATCGGTTCAAAGATCAATGGAAGGTGGTGGGGGTATTTTGAAGGATGGTCGAGCGTGCCCAAAGATCGAGGGTCAACGGGAAGAGCAGTGATGCTCTCCCCGAAAAAATCATTGGGCGAGTAGGAGGGATGATAGAGGAACATGTTTGCAGAAGGAAGCGACATCAAAGGGTGAAAGATGTGGCCTCGATAAATCCGCAAAAGCAGACAAAAAAAGAGGTTGGCGCAGGGCTACAGGAGCTAGGGTCAGAGAGTTGACCCGCCGGTCAACTCTCCCGACCCCCTGGTTGGTCCACGTGGACCAACCAGGAAAATCCTGGGAAAAATTTCTTATAAAATTATTTAAAAATAGAAAATGAAATAGAAAATGTTTATTATTTTATAAACTATTTTATTGTGATTTTTAGTTATTTTTATGAGGTATAATTTTACAAGTTTCCTTTTATGCCCTTTATAGGTATATTACCTATATATTTTATTATTTTATTTTTATTTTGACATTGTTTATTATTTTATAAATTTGTAAAGTATTTTTATACACTTAAAAATATTTTTATTTTATTTTTTTGATGTAATTTGTACACTTAATAAAATAGAAATAGATTCTATGTAGGTATGTATACAAGTATTATACCTATGTATTATATACATATTTTATTTTTGTATTTTATTTAGGTTTCTATTCTGATTTTAATACACATATTTATTATAGATAATAATTAGAAAATTATAAAATATAAAATTATAAAAACAATAATTAAATAATAAAATGAATATTTTAATCTGTACAAGTATACAATAGGGTCTCAAAACTCAACTTTCACATTGTAGCTCCGCCAAATGCGAAACCACCGCCATTAAATAGCTTATTTTAAATTATATACAATTAAAGTGAGTTTGATGCATTTGGAGTTTTTATTTGGGAGATACATGTCTGGGAAGTTGGGGTTCTGGAATTTTATTCAGACCATAACTTTTTATCTGTACATTATTTTTAGGTGAAATCAATTTTGTATTTTTCTTTATTTAATTATCTACAACTTTTATGACAACGTTTCTTTATTTGAGGTATAAAAAGTGAAACCAAAAATAGGTCCCAAAATGAATAAAGAATGAATTAAAAAGAATAGGTATCTGACCCTTATCTCCCCCTACTTTATTCCTTGTCGACCTATTCATCAATATGCCTAGATCTTGGGGGTTTGGGTCATAAAATATTTACAATATTTTATTCTTTTCTTTTCTTTTATTTATTCTATAATGTTGGATTTAATGCTATTTTACACAATTTACTAGGGTTTTTGAGGCCAAAATGATAGAATAAAGATGATGAAATGTGGATTCATCATCCCCCTATACTTTACCTTTGCTAGTCCCTAGCAAACACTTATGCAATAAGTGTAGAAAGAAAAACTAAGAAAAGAAAAAGAAGAAAGTGGATTTAGTTTAATTATCAAACTTGTCTTCCCAAGATCAAAGTTTGGAGCTTAAGTCAGACCTTTGGAATTTTAGTGCGGGTGGAACCTTAATGAGAACCGTATTTGAAATCAAACAGTCTCTGAGAATCCCAAAACTCTGTTCAAGTCTCCTCAATAGCCAGGTCAGAAATATTTCAACTCATACGCGAACCCTTACGACTATGAATCTGACTTGTACAATGTAAGTGATTGTGGCTCTCCCCAACTAGAATGACAAAGAGACTGACTTCTCCAGTATGACAACCCAATGATTCCCCAATCCAACAACTTCATCCTCGAGGAGCGAGGTATTCCCTTCCAAGTTCAAGTGGCAACTGATGAATCCACATTTCATCATCTTTATTCTATCATTTTGGCACCAAAAACCCTAGCAAATGCCTGTAAATACCCTTAAATAGAGCATCTTAGCATTCATGCATGTGCATTCAGATAGTGTTTAAAATACTGTAATTAAGGCCAAAATTATAGAATAAATAAAGAAAATAAAAAGAATAAAATATTGTAAATATTTTATGACCCAAAACCCCCGAGACCTAGGCATCTTGATGAATAGGTCGACAAGGAATAAAGTAGGGGGAGATAAGGTCAGAAATACAGAGAACATACCTATACATTTTATTCATTCTTTATTCATTTTGGGACCTATTTTTGGTTCCACTTTTTATACATCAAATAAAGAAACTTTGTACATGAAAGTTGTAGATAAATTTATAAAGAAAAATACAAAATTGATTTCACAGAAAAAGAATGTACAGATGAAAAGTTATGGTCTGAATAAGCATCCAAAATCCCAACTTCCCAGACCCGTATCTCACAACTGACAACTCCAAATGCAGTGTATTCACCTTTAATTGTATATAGAATAAAATAATCTATCCAATGGCGGTGGTTTCGCATTTGGCGGAGCTACGGTTTGAAAGTTGAATTTTGGACCCCGTTGTATAGCTATACTGATTAAAATATTCAATTTATTATTTATTCATTATTTTTATATTTTTATATTTTTATAATTTTGTAAATATTACTTATAATATATATGTGTATTAAAAGTAAAATAAAATGCAAAGAAAAATAAAAATACTTGTATAAAGACTACATAGGTATACTGCCTATACCCATACCTGTACAAAATACTCTTAGATTTTATTAAATATACAAAATACATCAATAAAATAAAATAAAAATATATTTATGTGTATAAAAGTATTTTATAATTTTATAAAATTACAAACAAAAATAATAAAATTAAAATACATAAAATAAAAATTAAATACTTAAATACATAGGTATTCTACCTATATAAGGCTAAAAAGTGAACTTGTAAAATTATAACTCATAAAAATAATTAAAAATCATAATAAAATACTACATAAAATAACGAATATTTTTTATTTTATAATCATTATTTAATTCAACTTATTTCTATTTTTAAATGAATTAACAAAATAATATTTCAGGGTTTTTCCTGGTTGGTCCACGTGGACCAACCAGGAGGCGTCAACAGTTGACCCCAGTCAACTGGACACCCTACCCCCTGTAGCCCGTGTCAGGCTCGGTTTAAGCCATCTTTTTGGCTTTTTCCCAGCCAATTCTTTCATGTTTTCGTGTTGCATCCTTCTGCAACATTGTTCACCAATCATCTATCTAACTCGCCCGAGCTTAATCTTGGTCTTTGGACCCAAGATTTGCAAGATATTCATTGATCTTTGGACCCCTGCAGCTCAGAGTCAAACCACATAAGAAGAACCCTCGACCTTGCGACTCGATTTCGAACACCTTCGGTCCACCCCCTCGCGCCTCTTTCGTGCTCCAGAGCTACCTGGAGGTGACAGCTCCGACGTGGGCTCTTCAGCCAAGGCAGCCGAGGTCGGAGGCGTCTCCACCACCTCTCGCAACTCCGGCGGTTGAGGTACCCTTCCCTCCGGTCTACACCGTCGAGGAAGCCATTTCATCCCTTTATTTTTCGTGCATTAGCTTAGTCTGAGTCTTAGGAGTAAAAGCCCTCAAGAAATTTTGAATTCCATCGTTCGATTCACCTAATTGCTCATCCTCGCCGGAGACACGTCCGGCCACCGTCACCCCCATCCATCGATCGCGCATCCCCACGCCACCGCGAGGCCCAGGTAATTTGCCCTGGGCCTTTTCACCACTTCTTGCAGGTCAAAGAGCCCTGAACGAACCTGGAGAGCACTTTTGCGACCTTCGCCGGAGATACCTGGAGCTTCGAGCTCCGCCGCCTCCGCGCCAGCACTTCGACGCTTCTCCGGCGAATCCAAGCCATCCAGTTCACAGAGGGACCTCCCAGGAGTCTGCAGCTCCATTTTGGAGCCCATCCATCGCCTGAGGAGCGAGATCGGAGTCAGGGAAGTGCGCCTCCGCCGGTGCTCTTCCCTGTTCTTCCTCCTCGCTTCTCCACCGTCTGATCGAGCCGCAGCTCCAGATCGCGCATCGACCGTCCGATCTTCCACACCCAGCCACCGTTGGATCTCTTTTTGAGATCTAATCTCAGACGTTGAAGCGAACCGTCATCGGACGTCCCCAAGCTGCCACGTGGATAAGTGGCTCGTTCTCCGCCGCTGGATCGCGCCTCGCTGCCAGCCGTTGGATTAGCGCCACGCGTCATCGTCGGATCGTCCCAGCGAGGGTATTTTGCATCCCAACCCTCGCACATTTTGTATTTATTATTTAGTACTTAAACTTTTGTCTGTAGTGTAAAAATTTTGTAATATTTGCATAGAGACCCCCGAACTTTGTTTATTTGCATCCAGGTCCTTCGCCACGTCACCTCACGTGACCTGTACACGTGAGGTGTGGGCATTTTGCAAGGACACCCTCGGACTTTTGTGTATTTCTTTTCAGTACAAAAACTTTTGTATCACGTGTAAACTTTTTGGATATTTTGCAAGTAGGCCCCCAGGGTTTGAGAAATTACATTCCAGTCCTCGCCAGGCGCGTGCAAGTCACGCGTCCTGGTGGGAAAATTGCTTGCGTGCCCAGGAGGCTTTTGTAATTGCATTTTGGTGCTAGAAATTAAATATTCAGTTCTATATTTTTGTGGAAAATTGCATGTATGCCCCTGGATGTTTGATATATTGCACATATACCCCTGCCAGGACTGTTTAATGTTTGGATGTTTGCTCTAATTATTTGACATACCATTTTAACTCCAAAATTTCTCAAATTTTGAACTTAAGCTCCTGGACATGTCTACTTAGACGCCACCATTTTAGTTTTTGATTTCACTTTATTTTCATATTTATTAAAAATCAAAAACTTGCTATTTGTGCACTGTCTAGTTTAGAAAATACCAAAAAAATGTTAAAACACTTCCAAAAATTCCAAAAAAATTACCTAGTGTCTATTTTATTCTATTTTAGTTTCAGTCCAAAAATCATTAAAAATCTCAAAAGAAAAACACTAAAAATTTAAAAACACTCAAAAACTTCAAAAAATTATATAAAATAGTAGAAAATCCAAAAATAGTAAACTCAGTTCCTGTTTGCTCTTAATTTTGTCCTTTTTATTTGAAAAATAGTGTGAAAATTTTTAGCTACTGGTTGCTATTTTTAAATCCCATTTTACTCACAGCCAGCCCTCTTTCCACTGTTTTGCCTTATTTTGCTAATTAAAAATACCAAAAACACCTTGAAAAATCCCCAAAAATCACAAAAATAGTAAAAAACCCTAAAAATACCAAAAATATTTAATTTTTGAATTTTTGGTTATTTTTGCACATTTTTATAAATATTTTAGCTTGTCTTTTATTATATTGTTTTTACTTTCCAATATTGAAAAAAAATATAAATTATAAAATATAAAAATCAGAAAATTAAAATCAAAATACAAAATTAAAAATTAAATTTAAAAATAAAAAAATTAAAAATTAAAAAACCCACAAAATTTTCTTTCCTTGCTTGCTTAGTGTAGACACATCACACACACACTTGAGCACACACTTGCTTGAACTATCCTGCTTGCTCCCTGTGTTCGAACTCTCTACATACTTGCACCAATACATCTTTTATGTAGAGTTAAAAATAAATTTTAGCTCCACATTAGTTCTAATTCATTGATCTTTAGTGTGGGTTAATTGTTGACTTTAGTCCGAATTTAGTGTGGTCACCACACCGACTGAGTTCACGCTTTGTGTTGAACTTAAGACCACCTGTTTTCGGCTAAATCAACAACCAACTCAAGAGGAGGGGGTGAAGAGAAGAATGGACGGCAGCCAGTGTAGCTACCTATCCTAAGATGCAAGACCAGTGTAGTCAAGTCATCCAGCTGCAGGCTCACATAATTTGACTTTGGAACTCAAGCTTGCTTATTGACTTTACAACATATATACATACTTTGCATGCATTTTATTTTTGTACATGCCTGACCATTTTTTTTTGAAATACTATTCACAGCAGCATTTACATAGGGAGTTTTTCCTCTTGAGCCAGTAGATTATCCCTCTTTTGAAGCTTTATTGCAACCCACACTCTCCTGTCTTTAGACTTCCTCATCACTGGACGGGTTGGGGTGCACTTCCCTCCCTAGAGGAGGACAAGTGTTTCCACTTGTGTGCGTCTCATACTGGCAAATTCAATCCCCCAACCACCCCAACTGAGTTGAGCCATGTGAAAGGTGCATGTGTCCAAGTTAGGTCATTATCAACAAGAGTCGTGCGTGTGCTCCGAAATACTCTACTTAGGCAGTCAAGAATCCGTTGAACTAAGTCTCGTGATCCTCAAAGAATTAAGTCAGCTAGACCTGAAGTACCTCAAACCCAGTTCCTATAAGGTTCATGTTATTAGGTAGATTTTAAGGTCCAATCAAGCTCCAATCTCCGGATTTTATTTAGACTTATTCAACTATCAAACTCAATCCGAAAAATGCTCATGCTATGCAATGCTATGCAGAAAATATTTTTGTGGTGTATTTTTCAAGGATTTTGAACTTTTTGTGGATTTTTGAAAAAGATGATGATGATGCATATGCATTTTTGTATTTTTCAAAAAGATTTTTCAAATGTTTTTGGATTTTAATTTTGCAAATATTTTTTTTTATTTGTGAAAACAAAAAGTTTTGGCTACAAAGCAATGTTAAAATATTTACACGGAAGTGCTTCTTATATATACAAGAAGTGGATTTTAAGAATTTACAAGGGTAAGTGATCAATTTTATAGATGTATATACAATGAATTTTAGTGAGATGTGTGTATTCCTCAAACTTATTTGAAAAGGTTTTTCAAACAATTTTTTGATAACTATAGTCCAAAATAATTTTTACAAATAATTTTACAAACATGTACACACATTTGAAAATCATTTTGCAAAGGTTTTCAAACAATATAGATAGATTTTTCAAAATATTTTTGCAACCATTTTTCAAACCATTTGCAAATCATTTTTCAAACATTTTATTTCACACAAAGAAAATAAACTTTACAAATCAAAATGTTTTTACAAAGGTTGAAAACATGTAACAAAACGTTTTCAAAATAGTTTTCAAAAGATTTTTCATAAAGATTTTCAAACTATTTTTCAAACATTTTGCAAAAAAAAACATTTTCACCTGATTTATTAATCAGTACATATAAAAAAAATTTGAGGAATAAAGCATCTTTTTATTAAGGTTTTTAATGAATTTTAAAGAATTATTAGCCGTATTATTAAGAAAATACGAAAGTGCGAGTTATGGCTAAAGCATATATGCAGTATATACGACCCCCCTATACTTAGCTTGAGTTATGTCCGCATAGATCGGAGAGAAAAGAGAAGACATAACTCGTAGTAAGTATATGCAAATCTAAAGAATAAATAAATAAAGGAATGAATGAACAAAAGAATGAGAAGTTGTCCGCCCCCCTATACTTAGGATCAAATAATCCTAAGTATAGCAGACTGTACACAACGCAGGGAGGGTCAATGGTGGGAATGAATAGATCGTATTCAGATTGTCTCCCCCTATACTTAGGGTAAGATATCCCTAAGTATAGACAAGAAGAGGAGACAATGGAGAGGATCAAAGAATAGAAATACTCGGGGTGCACGCCCCCTATACTTAGGACAAAGCACGTCCTAAGTATAGAAAACTGTCTACAAAGGGCGACACCTTTTTGATACAAAAAGAAGATAGAAGAGGAAAAGAAGAAAAGAATAAAAGAAGAAATAAGATCAGAAGATGGAAGAAGATAAAGAAGGATGTACGAATCACTCCCCCTATACTTAGGGTAAAAGAAGCCCTAAGTATAGGCAACAACAAGAGTAATGAAACGGGACGACGAATGAACATTCGTCTCATCCACCCCCCTATACTTAGGACAAAGTACGTCCTAAGTAAGGCAAACACGAGAATGGGTGGATGAGCAATACGGTAGAGAGAACCGAGGTACACACAAGAGAATATACAACCGAGATGGATATACAAATGATCAAGAAGGTGGAAAGCAAACCTTCTTGCGAGACAGCTGAGGGATAGATCTGGTGTGGTGCAAGTCGACATCGGGGTCCATAGTGGAAGAAGTCGATCATGGTCGACAGGGTGAAGGCCCTCAGTGGAATCAAATCGAAAAGGGACGAACTGGTCAATGGAAGTAGTATGGCTAGGTTCGCCCTTGGTGGTCCTATGGTGTGAAGGCGCAGACTAATGAATCTCGTATTCATCATGCTAAAAGCCGTAAATTAACTTAATCAATCCAATAAAAATCACCTTTAAATCCCTATTTTTATCATGTATTATATTGTACATATTTTACCATTAAATTATTGTTTTTAATTCCTCTTATTTTTCTTGTAATTATTTTATCTTCAAAAACCCTTAAAAATTAGGTAGAATAGTTGTCTACAATTCACTAACCCTTTAAGAAGATAAAAAATACAAAAAAATCTCAAAACCACAAAATGGGTGTTTTTATCCCTCTAAAAATACCCACAAAAATACGTTTTGTACAATTGACCTCTTTTGGCTTTTTGACCAACATGAAAGTTGTAGATCTCGTCGAGACGAGCAACTTTCATGTTTTGACTTTTTCCTAATTCGGACCCTAACTATTTCTTTTATATTTTTCTTTATAATTTTATTCTGAATTTTCTTATTGGGCCACGTGGCGCCCTCTAGGCCGCCCACGTGGCCCGCTTCCCTTGCTGACACCCGACGCCCCTCCTGGGTCGTTGGATCACTCCGATTCCGCCTTCATCTGAGCCGTCCACCCCGCTCCACTTCTCAGCCTTGGATCCATCTCTCAGATCTAATCTCGACCGCTACTTCACGCCTAGACCTAAGCCCTCCCATCCTGCTACCATCTGACGTCCCTCCTTGCGCCACGTCTCCCCTCAACCTCAGCCGCAGGATGAGCTCTCATCCTATGGTCCTCGACCTGCCACGTCCCCCCTTTTTCCACAACCGTTGGATCTCACTCAACTTTCAATCTCATCCACCCGCTCCCGCCCACTTCTCAACCACTCAATCCCCGTCGCATCCTACGACTCCCATCGCTCCACGTCGCTCCTTCATATGAGCCCTTCAGTCATCTCCATCTCAGCCGTTGGATCAAGAGATCCAATGGCTACTGTTCATCTCCTACCTCGAGTAACCTCCTCCTCCGCTCGCTCCTCATGCGTAACACCTCGCCCCCTTCCTATTATAGCCCGCGCCTCCGACCACGTCTCCCTCTCCTAACGGCCGCTCCACGTACCCTATTGCTCTGCCATCCTCGCGCCACCATCAACATCCCTCACCATTACTTCCTCATTGAACCCTCGCCTATAGAAAACCCCCGACTACCACTGTAACTGCCGGACGCCTCCACCTATAAAGCCCCTTCCTCCGCCTCCGATCAGCCCTGTCCACCATTATTGGGCCTTCCTCTAGCTTCCTCCGCCCCTCCGGTGACAGCTGAGGGGCGGAACGTCGAGGCAATCATGAGGTTGGACTGGTGTCGACCCACAGCCGCATTGGCCGTGTCCCGGTGTCTTCGCGCACCACCAAGCCCGCTGGATAAGGTTGACCAGCCAAGGCGACGACCTAGAGCTCCACCGGAGCTCAATCACAGGATGCTACCTCTGCCAACTCCTCGCTCCGGCAAGGAGAATTTTTCTTCTCATTTTCTTCGATTTATCCCGATACCTACAGTCACTTCCACCCTCCATTGACCACTCGACCAGCTCCGCACGGACACCCTCATCCTCGCCGACCCACCCCCCCTTCTCCAGAACCATATCCGCTCCACCCTTTCTCCTTCTCCACTTCGCCGGAGATGGAGCCCAGGGCCACCGCTCCCGTCACCTTCCTGGTCCCCACTCACCTCACTCGCACACACGATGCACAAGCTTCGGCTACTCTAACATACACAGGTACCAACTGCTTCAATGATCGGAGCTTGCAATTCTTCTCTGACCACCAGCTCCGCCACTAGTGGCTTTGCATCGATTGACCGATTGAATCACCTCCGGAGGTCTGCGACATCTCCAGCTCCTTCGCGAGGGCCTCAACATTCTTCTCCGATCTTTGGAGGGCCTTGCGGAGCCTGGCGGAGCTCTCGGGGACTCACCAGAGCCCCGCCTCCTCTGGTGGGCCGCGACGGAGGGAGACGTTACAGATGCCGTCCGATCTCCAGGATCGGGCGGGTAGGATGAAGAAACGTGGCACCCGAGCCTATACTCCATGCCTACATGCTTGGGCGGACCAAACCTCGCCCCGAGCCCCCCAGTTGAAGCCACGTGTCTCGAGCCTGAAGCCTTCTCCCGAGCCTAGCCCTCGCGTGCCTTGCACGTGATGGCTTGGTAAATTGCAGGATAGACCCGACGATTTTATGGAATTACACTTTGGTCCCCAGGCACGTGCCTCATGTGTGTGCTTGGGTATTTTACAGAGAAGCCCTGCAACTTTTTGGAAATTACAAATATGCCCCAGCGCGCAAATGGTGAAATTGTAAATAGGCCCAGGCGATTTTTGCTAATTGCAATTAGGTCCCTCCAGGGACCTAAATGCAATATTTATCCTTTTTTATTGCATTTTTATTACAATTATGCCCTTGCACTGTTTTTAGCATAACTTGAGCATCGTAGGTCCAAATTGCATGATTTTAGTGTCGTTTTGTTCCTTATTTTGTCCTCTACATTTTAGCATGCTTAATTGTCTCATTTGCCCATGTTTTAATTGAAGTGAATTTTTGTGTGAAAAATGGGACCCTGCTCTCCTTGTCTTGCTTTGATCTGATGACCGATTTTTATTGATGTGTTCAAACTGACTCTGATTTCATTTTATATTGTGTTGCTCACATTTTAGGGTATAATTATAGTCTTTAGTCTGTACATAATTGCTCTTGCATATTTATTCTTGCATCACTTTGACTTGCATAAAAACAATTTAAAAAATGCATCCACCTTAGCATCGCTATGTAAATAGCTTAATTTGCATGAAATTGGAATTAATTCACCTTGTGCCTTCATGAATCGAAATTCAATAAACATATTAGGCAGTCGTGTCCCTGTGTTCGACCTTGGTAGACTTGCCAAGTTAAAATATTCCACGACATTCAAAGATCATGATTTTTGCTGAACCAAATTCGCCTCATGTACTACGACTAATTTTGCACTCTTAAAGAGGCGAATTTGACGTTCAACAAATGGCGTCATTGCCGTGGATACGGCTTTTCTTAATTTTTGAATTTTGATCTGTTGTTGAAAATTTTCAATATTTGTAGGATCTCATTTCATGCATAAATTTTTGCATCATATCTGTTGATTTAATTCCTCGGTATGCCTAACTTGTCTCTTTTGTGGTAGGGCCCATGATGATCGAGGATGCTTGATCCTCATGGAGGCGTGAAGTCAGGAGCTTCCGCTGAAAAGGCCGCAAAAGAATTCAGGAAGAAATTATAGGAATTTTAGATCAGATAGCCTGCATTGCATATTGTAAAAAAAATATTGCATCTGCATATTTATTTCCAGTTTTGCATGTTGTACAAAAAAATACCCCCCCACACACACCTACACTGCACATACACACTCACTCCCACCATCGCCTTGTATATTTCACTCTCTCTCTCCCTCTATCTCTATCTCTATATCTCTCTCTCTCTGTATATATTTCATGAACCTCCCCCTCACCCTTGTATCATAGACCCCCCTAATTCAGACCTCACTTAGGCTATTTGTAGCCTAAGTATAGATGGAAACTGCCTGCTCATCCCTCCCTCGTTCTATCTTCTTGTACTTAGACCGATCTTGGCTTAAGTATAGGGGGACCCTCCTCCTCAGTTCCGCTATATCACCCTATACTTGAACCGAGCCTTGGCTTCATGGCACTTGTGCTATGAGGACATAGCAAATTTTTTTGTATAGGGGGTATACCTTATATTACTGTATATTTACTTTAGCCTTAGCTCATGTTTTTAAAAGTTTTTTTATTATTTTCGGGCTGGGATTTGGTAAACTAGTGAAATGAATAAAAACCTGTAAAAATTATTAAAATTGAGGGATTAATTTTTGTAAATATTCCTGTATAAAAAATTGAAAATTGAAAAAAATTAAAAATCTTGGAATTTGGCTCTGACTATTAGGTTTAGTAGACGTTTTCAGTGAGGGAACCTCGGTCTCTCTTAGCAGAGTGGGTGGTTTAGAGGACATCGCAAACGGCTGATGAATGCGAAATACACCTCTTTAATAATCGGTAATTGTAGTATATGAAGTGAATTTCGGTCGATCAAAAACCACAAGCTTTGAATGTTGTGGAATATTTTTACTTGGTAAGTTTACCAAGGTCGAACACAGGGAACGGTGATTTTTAGTTGCTTGGTCTCGAATCAAATTAGATAATTAATAAATACGCAATTAATTTATGTGTTACAAAAATGTACAATGCTAAGAGATGCAAATGCAAGGAAATATACAGAGATGACAGTTCAGCACAGGATCTGAGATTAATATTTTAGCTCCAAAATATAAAAAATCAATGACCTCGAATTTTATCACAGATTAATCGATATAGATCAAGAAAAATATTCCAATTAATCCCAAATTGTAGTCATAAGAGGAATAGATTATCCTACTTCCAATTAATGAGAATATAAAAGTATCGATTTATCCTCAAAATTCGTGTGATTTAAATCCCCAAATATAGCAATCAATGATTCAAAGGGAATTATTTAATGTAAAGTCCTCAGCCGTGCTCCTGCAAAAGAAATCATCAATCTTTCCAAGGTAATTGTGACACAGATATGTCAAAATAAGCCTACATATGCCAACAGATATGCTCAATAATAATTGTCAATAAGCAGCCTCAAATCTGTCCGCAAATTATGCTAAGTTGTAGAGCACGGAATTAGCTTCGAAACGACAAATTATACACTACAAACAGAGTTCGTATGCAAAAGATATGATGAATTGAAATAGGAGGGACTAAAATGTAATAAAAACAATTATTATTACTTCAAACGGGTCCCTGAGAGCTTATCTGCAAATGTGCAAAATAATCTGAGCTTGAGTGCAATTTTTTAAGTACGCCACGTGTTGGGCACGTGACGTTGATGTCAGCTACTGCCGAGGTTCTTCCTGCGATTTCCAGAATGTTAAGGGGGGCATCCTGTAATTTGCCCTTGCCTATTCACGTGATGATAATCCCGTACTCTATGCTTTTGATCTTGTCGGTTGGGGCATTAAGCCCATCTCAATGATGCAGATGACTCCCTGTCATCGAATCGTATGGCTAGAGCTTTGTATAGATGACAAGCCTCCGATCGAGATCGGAGGGTAACTGCTACACGTTTTTTTTCCGATCAAGCCAAGGCAGAGGATGCTGAGGATAATGCCGGTGAACGGGTGCAGTTGCTACTCCTGGTGGCAACTGGAGAAAATGCTGATACTGATACCTCTCTTTTTACGGCGGCAGAACCTGTAAGACCAAAATTCTGTCTCGATTCTCAGAGAATCGGACTCTCCAGAATATGTTAGCAGATCTTTGATGAAACCAACTGGTGAAAATTCTATGCTATTCTCACTATAAATATCACATGTTACCTTTCTCCAAATCCATGTACGTTCAATTCTGTAGATATATTAGATTATTATTGTTGGCATAAAAATTGTTGCAAGGATTCTCATCATTACATCAAGTATGGGTTGAAATTTAGCCTCGTAAATTCATACTCCAAATATTATAATCACTTTGACATTAAAAATGGATAGCAAATGAGTAATGTCAATAATTCTATTCCAGGCAACGGATTGCATCATCACATGCAGGGTGTTAAATTCGAAATCGAAGAACAGATGGGTCAAAATGGAAGATGCCAGTGATATAGCAGGGAACCTGATGCCGCTTGTCCTGCAAATGGAGTTAGACTCGAGTGGAAAAGCTTGGTCTGGGCGTGAATAACAAAGCGAGAGAAAGAGGGATGTAACGCTCTAGCGGGATGGGGGAATTAGAGCTGTAGCTCCGACTAGACGTCAATCGGAGGTGGCCGAGGTTCTGGAGAGGTAGAGAAGCACGCGGATGGATATAGAAGTGGTACGTGATGGATTGGGTTTTACCGAAAAAGAAGAAGAAGTGAAGATGGAGGAATTATAGCAGATTAATGGGAATAAGAACGGGATGAGGCGGATAAGAAAAAAAAAGTAAATGATTATAGAGGAGTTACCTGGTGGTGGGTTTGTTCTTCAGCTTGAGGTCAAGGATGAGAAGAGCTCGACCAGTTCTCGCTTCAAAGAGCATCGACGGAGTGGCTCTGAAGCTCTGCAGCACACCGGAGTTGGGGCTGCTACAAGGATGGAACCTCCTTGGATCGCGCCTCGTCGAAGTAATCACAGTCGTCGTTGCCTTCAAAGATTTCTCTCGCATCTGTCACATGCGGGAGCTCCGAAGCATGTTGGCTGAATCTCGTGTTTGGCGGATGGGGCTGATGGTTTGAGAGGGGAGAAGCTTTATAGGAGGGAGTCGAGTAACGGATGCAGTGGAGGAGGTGGCCTCGTAACGGCCGGAGAAGAAGGTGATGAAGCGGCGACTGTTACGTGGAGGAGCGGGCGGAGGGGTCACAACGCCTGGGGGCGGGGGAAGATGAGAACGGCTGGAGGAGGAAGAGGCACAGGTCACGTGCTGGGCACGTGACCTAGGCGGCTGGAAAGAGAACGAAAAGGGGTGCCACGTGGCACACCCAGTGGCTGCCACGTGGCGCCCCAAAAAATTTTCAACTTTAATGACGAAGAAGAAGTAGAAGGAGACCTCGGATCAAAAAAATTTCTTCACGAAAGTTGTTCGTATCGACGAGATCTACAATTTTTATGAAGAATTCGGGAGCAAAAGAGGTCATCTGTGAGAAGTGGTATTTTTGGTGGCTCTCCATGTGTATAGAAAACCGACTTTTTGGGGTTTTGTATTTTTTTGGGTGGTTTTAGAAGGGATAAAAATTATTAAAAAAATACGATTATTTACACACTAATCTAATTTTTTCAGATTTTTAATAGATAAGAAAATAGGAAAATAAAATAGAAGTCAGAAACACACAACTTTTGTACAGACCGACAACGGACACTTGAACTTGGTCAGTTTCTTTGATCTCAGTTTTGATCTGGATTTGGATTTTCATGTCGCTTAATAAAACTTTCATCAAAGAACACAAATGAAAAAGAAATAAAATTAAAAGGGTTAATTATGCACATAAAAACTCAGGTCAAAATTGGCAAAAAGTTAAAATGCGCAAAAGAGGCCCAAAACCCAACTTTCACAAATGAGCTCCGAATTTTATGAAATTGGTCTTGTTTTGAAGGTATTTGAAAATGGAGTACTTTAAAAGTGAGTAGACCAAAATCGGACACTGTATGAGGGAGATATGCTCGTTTGAGTCCGTCATATGTGAAATTTGACTTTGGGATTATTTGACACTTGTTGGGGTTAGTAATTTTTTGTATTTTTTATTTAATAAGATTAGTAATATCTACACAATGGAGGTGGTTTTGGATTAATCGGAGTTAGGATGAATTAATTAAAAATGTGAGAAGTTAGCGGCTTTTTGGGCTAATTTACACATGGGATTTTTAATGCAATTTATGCAGATGAAATGCAGATATTATTCACACATGCATGATGGCTGATAATGCTCTATTAATGATTAATTATAGGTGAATGATGGGGAACATAGCCTAAATGACCAATTTTAGCATGATGAATACGAGATTCATCAACGGCCCCGTCCTCAAGTAACACGAGCCTCGGCCCGTACTTACACCCATACTGGCTGAAAGTGTATACTTTAATTTGAGCCTGGGCCAGTCATTGTCTCTCCAAGGAATAAAAAAATAAAACCCATAAAAATCTACAAAAGACAAAAATCACACACAAAAAAATCACTAACCTAGGAGTTGATGTATTCCTGACACATTCACACTCACTCAAGGCTTGAGGATTTTGAGGACACTAGATGTCGGTGATCTTGAGAGTCTGAGTTAACATGCCTTAGCCATTAGGGTTTTTAAAGACTTAAATATCCATACTTCCCTGGTTTGAAAGATTTGAGCGCTATATTGCACTCTTCATCTCTACCTTCAAGAAAATATGATCAGCACAGTCACTTCCACAACTGCATGATTGATGAGCTGAGTTGAGATATCACTTGAGGAACTAGGACCAGAGATTTGAGTTTAGACCCGATTTAATGATATTCGAGGATGGGATAAAGTTAATGAAGGCTTTAGAAAACCTGAGTGTTAGCAAAACCCTAGCCAGTATGTGAACAAGATTCATATGCTATATCTTTGATATTTACCTATGTGCCAGGGTGTGATGAAACTTAAAGGAATTTGTTGATCAGTGTGCGCCAACCTTTGGTAAAAGCAGTGGAGCTAGCCAACAAAAAGAAATGAAATGTCAAAGAAAAAGCTCTGAATGTCAAAGTTAAAATACAAATGAGCTTCCACCAATGGCGAGCGCTCCCAAACATTTTCAAAGTGTCCACTTGGACCAAGAGCTAATTAGGACCAAGGAGTCGGGCTGACACCACAAAAAGGGCCTTGATTCGTAAGCGATACAAGTCTGGGTGTCGAAGGTATCTTAGATACTCAGAAAAGACACACCCCGGTGTACTCCCAAAAAAACAAGTGCAGACGACTCCAACTCTCTTGACGGACACATTGATCAACAAAATAATAATTTACATGTGTTGAGTAAAAAGGCACTTGAGAGGACCCTTATTCCAATGTGAGGGTGAGAAAAATAGACACAATCCCATTACCTCCATCATCTGGCCGTCCATCTACATTTCAAGTCTGACAAACTAATGAGGCGGTTGACTGAAGCAAGAGTAGATTTATTCCCTAGTATTGAGGATTAGGTCTAAAGGAGAGTCTTTGGAATTGGAACTTTGAGTGATGCATCGACTCAGCTCTCTTGAAATGCAGTACACTAAATGTCTTATCCTTATATTATATGTACAAAAAGAGAGTCTGATAATCAGAGAAGTTGGATTCCTTCTGACTAAGGCTTGGATAAACTTTGAATTTTAGGATCACTTAGATCAAGGGTCTTCGAAAGATCAGGCATTGAAATTTCACGCGCACTATCAGGAATTAATCCGACTCCTTCATTCTTTAGATGCTCGAGGGCGAGCATGGTTTAAGTATATGGGTATGATGAATCTCGTATTCATCATGCTAAAAGCCGTAAATTAAACTCCATGCTTAATCAATCCAATAAAAATCACCTTTAAATCCTTATTTTTATCTTGTATTATATTGTACATATTTTTACCATTAAATTAATGTTTTTAATTCCTCTTATTTTTCTTGTAATTATTTTATCCTCAAAAACCCCTAAAAATTAGGTAGAATAGTTGTCTACAGTTCACTAACCCTTTAAAAAGATAAAAAATACAAAAAAAAACTCAAAACCACAAAATGGGTGTTTTTATCCCCCTAAAAATACCCCCAAAAATACGTTTTGTACAATTGACCTCTTTTGACTTTTTGACCAATATGGAAGTTGTAGATCTCGTCGAGACGAGCAACTTTCATTTTTTGACTTTTTCCTAATTCGGCCCCTAACTATTTCTTTTATATTTTTCTTTATAAATTTATTCTGGATTTTCTTATTGGGCCACGTGGCGCCCTCTGGGCCGCCCACGTGGCCCGCTTCCCTTGCTGACACCCGGCGCCCCTCCTGGGCCGTTGGATCATTCCAATTCCGCCTTCATCTGAGCCGTCCACCCTGCTCCACTTCTCAGCCCTTGGATCCATCTCTCAGATCTGATCTCGGCCGCTACTTCGCGCCTAAACCTAAGCCCTCCGATCATGCTACCATCTAACGTCCCTCCTTGCGCCACGTCGCCCCTCAACCTCAGCCGCAGGATGAGCTCTCATCCTATGGTCCTCCACCTGCCACGTCCCCCCTTTTTCCACAACCGTTGGATCTCACCCAACTTTCAATCTCATCCACCCGCTCCCTCCCACTTCTCAACCACTCGATCCTCGTCGCATCCTACGACTCCCATCGCTCCACGTCGCTCCTTCATCTGAGCCCTTCAGTCATCTCCATCTCAGCCGTTGGATCAAGAGATCCAACGGCTACTGTTCATCTCCTACCTCGCGTAACCTCCTCCTCCGCTCGCTCCTCCTGCGTAACGCCTCGCCCCTTCCTATTATAGCCCGCGCCTCCGACCACGTCTCCCTCTCCTAACGGCCACTCCACGTACCCTATTGCTCCGTCATCCTTGCGCCATCATCAACATCCCTCACCATTACTTCCTCATTGAACCCTCGCCCATTGAAAACTTCCGACTACCACTGTAACTGCCGGATGCCTCCACCTATAAAGCCCCTTCCACCGCCTCCGATCAGCCCTGTCCACCATTATTGGGCCTTCCTCTAGCTTCCTCCGCCCCTCCAGTGACAGCGGAGGGGCGGAACGTCGAGGCAATCATGAGGCTGGACCGGTGTCGACCCACGGCCGCATTGGCCGTGTCCTGGTGTCTTCGCGCACCACCGAGCCCGCTGGATAAGGCTGACCAGCCAAGGCGACGACCCAGAGCTCCACCGGAGCTCAATCACAGACCGCTATCTCCGCCAACTCCTCGCTCCAGCGAGGAGACTTTTTCTTCTCATTTTCTTCGATTTATCCCGATACCTACAGTCACTTCCACCCTCCATTGACCACTCGACCAGCTCCGCACGGACACCCTCATCCTCGCCGACCCACCCCCCTTCTCCAGAACCATCTCCGCTCCACCCCTTCTCCTTCTCCACTTCACCGTAGATGGAGCCCAGGGCCACCGCTCCCGTCACCTTCCTGGCCCCCACTCACCTCACTCGCACACACGATGCACACGCTTCAGCTACTCTAACATACGCAGGTACCAACTGCTTCAATGATCGGAGATTGCAATTCTTCTCCGACCACCTGCTCCGCCACCAGTGGTTTTGCATCGATTGACCGATTGAATCACCTCCGGAGGTCTGCGACATCTCCAGCTCCTTCGCGAGGGCCTCAGCATTCTTCTCCGATCTTCGGAGGGCCTCGCGGAGCCTGGCGGAGCTCTAGGGGACTCACCGGAGCCCCGCCTCCTCCGGTGGGCCGCGACGGAGGGAGACGTTACAGATGTCATCCGATCTCTAGGATTGGGCGGGTAGGATGAAGACGCGTGGCTCCCGAGCCTATACTCCATGCCTACAGGCTCGGGCGGACCAAACCTCGCCCCGAGCCCCCAGTTGAAGCCACGTGTCCCGAGCCTGAAGCCTTCTCTCGAGCCTAGCCCTCGCGTGCCTTGCACGTGATGGCTTGGTAAATTGCAGGATAGACCCGATGATTTATGGAATTACACTTTTGTCCCCATGCACGTGCCTCATGTGCGTGCTTGGGTATTTTACAGAGAAGCCCCGCAACTTTTTGGAAATTACAAATATGCCCCAGCGCGCAAATGGTGAAATTGCAAATTGGCCTAGGCGGTTTTTGCTAATTGTAATTAGGTCCCTCCAGGGACCTAAATGCAATATTTATCCTTTATTTTTGTTACATTTTTATTACAATTATGTCCTTGCACTGTGTTTAGCATAACTTGAGCATCGTAGGTCCAAATTGCATGATTTTAGTGTCGTTTTGTTCCTTATTTTGTCCTCTACATTTTAGCATGCTTAATTGTCTCATTTGCCCCTGTTTTAATTGAAGTGAATTTTTGTGTGAAAAATAGGACCCTGCTCTCCTTGCCTTGCTTTGATGTGATGACCGATTTTTATTGATGTGTTCGAATCGACTCTGATTTCATTTTATATTGTGTTGCTCACATTTTAGGGTATAATTATAGTCTTTAATCTGTACATAATTGCTCTTGCATATTTATTCTTGCATCACTTTGACTTGCATAAAAACAATTAAAAAATGCATCCACCTTAGCATCACTATGTAAATAGCTTAATTTGCATGAGGACCTGAAATTGGAATTAATTCACCTTGTGCCTTCATGAATCGAAATTCAATAAACATATTAGGCAGTTGTGTCCCTGTGTTCGACCTTGGTAGACTTGCCAAGTTAAAATATTCCACGACATTCAAAGATCGTGGTTTTTGCTGAACCAAATTCGCCTCCTGTACTACGACTAATTTTCCACTCTTAAAGAGGCGAATTTGACGTTCAACACAGACGGGTGAGTGGAAGAAGTACAGCTAGGTCTGGCCTTGGGGTCTCGCTGATATCAAAGTGGAATGGGACAAGCTCATCATCCTCGGAAGAGGTGTAATCGGAGTCGTCCTATGAGGGATCGTCCAGGTCAAAATTAAAAGGAACGAAATCATCAGTGGAAGTATACGAGCTCTGCTCGTCCTCAAGAATCTCACCCGGATCATCTTTTTCATCAAGAGGCCCGAATTTCTGAAAATAATGGCTAGAATCATAACCGACCTCAATCATCTTTACTTGCGAGTGATCAGGAACAGATTATCAGTGTAAGTAGTCAAACCAGGTCCGTCCTGCCTAGTCTTGGTGTCTGCCCTCCGCTCAATGGGATCAATCTTGTAAATTCCTTGGATTTCATCAACACGTCGCCACACACCAGAAGGAGGAACTGCAAGATCTATGCTTTCCGAGTTCCTCCCCTTTCGCGGGATTATTCGGGTCTCATCAGCGGTCGCTAAGCAAACATCTCTAATATCAACAGATCGGTCACAGGCCCCGGAGTCAGCTAGAATCAGTGAAGGTGCATAAGGTGCAGGTCTCTGGTCAACTGTGGGTGCGGTGATCGATGCTTCGCTTTCTTCAACCAGACGGAAGAGAAACTCTCCTGATCCATAGTCAGTAACGACCCTCGCAGAGGAGAGGAATGGTCGTCCCAGGATGATTGAAGAGGACTCCCCTGTGGAGGTCTCCATGGGCAACACGACAAAATCAACACGGTATCTCGTGCCCAAAATCGAAATGATGGTGTTTTCAAGGATACCCTTCGGCCTCTTTATAGATCCATCAGC
Organism: Ottelia alismoides; assembly: GCA_037367405.1. Lineage (NCBI taxonomy): Eukaryota > Viridiplantae > Streptophyta > Magnoliopsida > Alismatales > Hydrocharitaceae > Ottelia > Ottelia alismoides. The sequence goes on from JAZKJV010010151.1 coordinate 163,916, forward strand.
AAACTGAACGATCATCCTGGTTTTCTTTAGAGGCCCTGATGAATCCACATTTCATCATCTTTATTCTATCATTTTGGCACCAAAAACCCTAGCAAATGCCTGTAAATACCCTTTATTTCATCATCTTAGCATTCATGCATGTGCATCTATTTAGTGTATAAATTACTGTAATTAAGGCCAAATTATAGAATAAATAAAAGAAAATGAATAAAATATTGTAAATATTTTATGACCCGAAACCCCGAGACCTAGGCATCTTGATGAATAGGTCGACAAGGAATAAAGTAGGGGGAGATAAGGGTCAAATATCTATGTTATTTTATTAATTCTTTATTCATTTTGGGACCTATTTTTTGTTCCACTTTTTATACATCAAATAAAGAAACTTTGTACATAAAAGTTGTAGATAATTTCATAAAGAAAAATACAAAATTGATTTCACAGAAAAATAATGTACAGATAAAAAGTTATGATCTGAATAAAATTCCAGAATCCCAACTTCCCAGACCCGTATCTCACAAATGACAACTCCAAATGCATCAAACTCACTTTAATTGTATATAGAATAAAATAAGCTATTTATTGGCGGTGGTTTCGCATTTGACAGAGCTACGGTTTGAAAGTTGAGTTTTGGACCCTCATTGTATACTTGTACAGATTAAAATATTCAATTTATTATTTATTTATTATTTTTGTAATTTTATATTTTTATAATGTTGTAAAAATTATTTATAATAATTATGTGTATTAAAATTAGAATAAAAATGCAAAGAAAATACAAAATAAAAATACTTGTATATAGAATACATAGGTATACTACCTATATCCATACCTATACATTATACCCTTATATTTTATTAAATATACAAAATATATCAGAAAAATAAAATAAAAATATATTTGTGTATATAAAAGTATTTTATAATTTTATAAAATAATAAATAAAAATAATAAAAATAAAATACACAGAATAAAAATAAAAGTAATAAAGTATATAGATAATATACCTATATAGAGGTATAAAGGTAACTTGTAAAAAATACTTCATAAAAATAATTAAAAATCAGAATAAAATACTATATAAAATAATAAACATTTTTTATTAAATAACTTAAAATTAATTAAATCATTTATTATTTTTAATTCAATTTATAAGGTGTTTATTTCTTTTTTGTCTTTTTGCGGATGACGTGGCCCAATCAGGCCACGCCATCCGTTGACCGGGGGTCAACTCCTTGACCCCAGGTCTGTGCCCTCTGGACCTGTGCGTGCACCCATTTTCTTGGTTTTTTCGCGGGCTATCCTTTCACCCTTCGGGGTTGCACCCTTCTGCAAACCTGCTCCCCTATGATCCCTCTTGCTCGCCCACCTTCTTCCTCGGGCAGCGAATCACTGTGTAGCCCATTCTCCCTCGGTCTTCGAGCCGCGTCCACCATGTTCAAAACCAAAGCCACCTTCTTCCCTTGATTTTTGAAACTGCCTTGTGGACTGAGTTGAGACATCCGAGTGTTGGCCTGGGATCCCCGTGACAGGGGGTGATCCCAGCGTCTTGTTGAGGTGCAACAAGCGTGCCTAGGCGAGCTCCCAGCCATCTCCGACGGCCTCGCCGCCGTGAGGTCCTTATCTCGTGGCTCCTGCCACTGAGGTCCATTTTCTGTTCTTTTTTTTGTAGTTTAGCTAGCTGTCAGTCGTAGGTTTTAATTCGTGGTTTTATTAGGTATTTTACTCCATCATTCATCATACACCGACCACCTCGCCGGAGCTTGCTCCGGCGAGCTCCATTTTCGCATAGGACACCACCCAACCCTCTCGTTTTTGTCTTGGGACCTCTACTGTGTCGCGCGTTTTCCTTTGCAGGTCTCAGGGCTCCAGAGGCTCCCTTGGAGTCGAGTTTTGCCGAGGAGGAATGTACCTGGAGCCGTAACTCACCCCCCCCCCCCCCCCGACGCCGTGGTGGTCACCGGTGGTTCCTCCACCATTTCGAGGCTACTGACGGCTCGAGGGAATCTCCAGGAGGCTCGTGGTGCTGTCGGAGGAGGTTCTGACAGTTGGAGGGGCTCGGAGCATCAAGTTGAATCTCGCCACGAGCCTGTTCATCTCCAGTTCTTCGTCCGTTCGCTCGAGCCGTTCGATCACGGCCTGTTCTTCAAAAGCTGTAGCTGCCGTTGGATGCCACAGCCGTTGATCTGCTTCGACTCGATCTAATCCTGACCATTCAGAGCCCAGGGGGTATCAGCCGTCATCTGTGCAACACATGGATAAGTGGCTTTTGCCAACCGTCCGATGGCGTCTCTGCGAGGGTAATTTTGCTCCCATACCCTCGCGCGATTTTGTATTGTTAATTGAGAACTCAAACTTTCCTCTGCAGCAAATTAATTTCTGTTATTTTTGCAAAGCGGCCCCTCAGTGTTTGCGTATTGACGTTTATATCCCCGCCAGGTCACGTACGCGTCACGTGCGACCTGGGCATTTTTGCATGGTGCCCCTACTGCTTTTGGTTTTGACTTTTAATACAGTAAATATTTTCGTCTGTATAAATTTTGAGTAAAATTGCGCACAGGCCCTTCGATTTCTATCCATTTGCATAAACACCCCTCCTAGGCGCGCGTGTGACTCACGTGCGCTTGGGGACTTTTGCATTCAAGCCCTAGCGGCTTTTGGTTTTGTTGTTTGGCCCAGAAACGTTTTGTTTCAGTTCAAACTTTTTTTTGAAAATTGCTGACGAGCCCCTGGACTTTTAGATATTTGCATAAACACCCTTGCTAGGCTGGTTGAATGTTTGGATTTTTGTATTAATTTATTAGATCATCATTTTAAGTCCAAAAATTCCACAAAAATCGGTTTAAGCTCCTGTGTACTTGTGCTTCCACGCCATCAGTTTAGTTTTGATTTTATTTTATTTTTATTTTTATTAAAAATCAAAAACATGCTTTTTTCCTACTGTCTAGCTTAGAAAATGCCAAAAAATATTAAAATACCTTGAAAAATTCCAAAAAAATCCGTAGTGTATATTTTAACCTATTTTAGTGTCAGTCCAAAAATCATTAAAAAACTCAAAAGAAAAACCTTAAAAACTCAAAAATACTCAAAAACTTCAAAAAATATATAAAATCAAAGAAAACTCCAAAAAATACAAACTCAGTTCCTGTTTGTTCTACATTTCATTCTCTTTATTTGAAAATTAGTGTGAAAAATTTTAGTTGTTGTTTGCTAATTTTAATTCTCATTTTACTCACAACCAGCACATATTTCACTGTTTGCCCTTATTTCAGCTTTTAAAAATACCAAAAACACCTTGAAAAATACCCAAAAATCACAAAAATAGTAAAAAGTCCTAAAAATATCAAAAACATTTTATTTTTGAATTTTTGGTTATTTTTGCACATTTTTATAAATACTTTATCTAGTCTTTTATTACATTGTCCTTATTTTCAAATATTTAAAAAGAAAAACGATATAAAATATAAAATTATAAAAATCAGAAAATTAAAAAACCAAAATACAAAATTAAAAATTAAATAAAAAATAAAAAAATTTATAAAATTAAAAACCCACAAAAATTTCTTTGCTTGCTTGCTTAGTGTAGACACTTCACATTCACTTGTGCACATTTGTTTGAATTACCATGTTTGCTCCCTGTGTTCGAACTCTCTGCATACTTGCCCTTTACATCATTTGTGCAGAGTTAAAAATAAATTTTAACTCCATATTTATTTCTAATTATTGATCTTTAGTATGGGTTAATTGTTGATTTTAGTCCAGATTTTGTGTGGTCAACACACCAACTGTTGACTAGCCTTGTGAGTCAATACGACCGCGCGAATTTTGGCTAAATCAGGCCCTAAATGTAGAGACCGTACCAGCGAGAAGGGTACTATGCTAATAGATGCACCGCCGTCCAGGAGAGTGCGATCACAAGTATAGTCAGAGATGGTGCAAGTGATGAAAGGGGTAGCTGTGTTCTTCTTTCTAGGAATGGGACGGTGTGTCATGGCGTGGGCAGTGACCATGGTCAGAATGTGACGCTCAGATCTGCTCCTCCGCTTTATCTTCTTTGGAAGAGGAGTAGATAAATCAGTCATGGCCTGCTGAAGTGGGGCACGGATGATCTCATAAATGGTGGCCACCACTTCGGGTTCAGTCAACATTTTTTGAATTTTTGGACTTCCTCCATACAAGGGAGGAAGTCGGAATCAGCGTCTACACGAGGCATGCAGTCTGTACAGCGGCATCCTCGTGGTCAAAGGTGGGACAAGATGTGAATGGATGTGTGGTCAAGGAGCCTGGCAGGTGGGCACTCTCCTCACAGTCTGACTCAACCAAAGGTCTCCCGAACTCTTTTTCTGTTTTTAAATTTTTCTCGTTTTTTTTGTATTTTAGGCGATTGCAATCTCCCATGATCTCCCACCAGGAATTCTGTATCCGCGATGAATGGAGCGTCAATATGTTTTTTCCTCAAGATAGCCATATCATCATTCATCAAATCAAGGTGCTCTAACATTTGGTTTAATATATCACTCAGGAGATCGAGGGAGATGACTCCAACAGGTCAGACTCGAGTGGATGTGAAGGTGGAGGTGGATAATATACCGGTGGAGGTGGAGGTGGGTAGAAATCCGAGTCATGATACTGTGGTTGAGGCGGGTATGTACAAAAGTCAGGAGCAAAGTCCTCCTGGAAAAAAGGAGGTGGACCGGCTGGAGTGAACGAGGGATCTGCAAAATCCGGATAAAATACGCTCCAGGGGTCCATCTCTAAAACAAAAGGAAATGACAGTCGGGAGAGCACAAAGGTCAAGTCAAGAGAAGTGGAGAAGAAGGCGCAAATGCGCAGGGATGATCTAGGACACACACAAAACAATCACAAGCAAAAATGAAAAGAATATAAACCCTCAATTCACCTACTCAACTTGGTAGAGACCAAAAAGTCGATCTTTTTATCTTGTCTGTTTTAGAGTTAGGTGAGAAGTCAAAAAGTTGCGCAAACACTTAGGGGTTGAATGGGATTTGGGCACTAACCTTAGTGGGTGCGCGAGCAATGTAAAACGAAGACAATGAGGGGATTACTCGCCCCAATACAAGATATTTCTTTTTAATTGATTTTAGGGTCAAGTAATATTAGCAGTCCCAATTTTATTGGTTATCACTTTTTTTGGATTTTTTAGTAAAAATGCATGAACCTAATGATGAGTCGATTTTACTTAGCATCTAGGTTGGCAAAATCAGAGGGAGAGTCGGAAAAGTAATGCAAGCGGCAAAACGATGATGTATGCTAAAGCGTAAATGTTCACCTTGCCTCCAGTACTCTACATGCAAAGATGCTCAACAGAATTGAAACCTATCTATATGCAAATGCAAGCCGATGAAATCGCCCTAAGTTTCAGAAATTGCTATTTATCGTGAAGAACCACAAGTCGGTCATCGATCATCAATCCAAGAGTCCGGTCTAGGCTCACCCCTCCTCCTTTCGACAAATCGAGTTCAGGAGCAGCGCTTGGCAGGGTGGGCTCGCCGCACGTAGGCTCGAAGATGATGATGCGACTGTTTTATAGTTTGACTAAGTCCAAATGCGGCTATAGGTACATGCAAGATATATTAAGTGTTTGGCCTTAATCTATCGCAAGCAATCCTAAAACTAGAGGCTCAATCACACAAAAGAAATAAAAATAAAACCGAGAAAACAAAATAAAAAAATGCAAAGGAAAACGCGAGAAAAGTCGCGGTGAGCCCCCAAGTGAACAATCACTTGGAAATTAGTCCCGAATGTCCAAATGTCCAGTGTACCTCGCACAAGTCCAACAAGGGAGAGTGATTAGACAAGTCAAACAATGATATCAAATAAATGAGCAAATAAAGAAGGCAAAAATATAGACAAGTATTACAATCACAAAGCAAAAACCCAAACTACGCGTTGTTGCTCCCCGACAACGACGCCATTTGATAATCAGGGAGATTGAGGGTCGTACGGTTCACAAGGCGAAACCGCAATCGGTGTATTGACCGCTCAAAAATCCCTAATTAATCAACAATTAACCCACAATATGAAATCAAGCAATGACAATAAAAAGTGGAGTTAAAATTTATTATTAACTCTACATAAAAAGGTGTATAGGTGTAAGTATGTAGAGGCCGAACACAGGGAGCACACAGGATAGATCGGGCAAAGTGCAAAATGATGTGATGTGATTAATTGTCTACAAAAATTCAATTTTTTGTGTGTTTTTAATTTTATTATTTTTTTAATTTTTAATTTTGAATTTTTGTATTTTGGTTTTTAATTTTCTGAATTTATATTTTCTTTTTATAGTTTATATTTTTTTATATTTTCTTTTTCAATAACTAGAATATAAACAAAGTGAGAGAAAGGAAGATAGGGTATTTATAAAAATAGTTAAAAATCAGAAAATAAATTGTTTTTGGTCTTTTTATATTTTTCTATTGTTTTTATAATTTTTTGGATTTTTTTAGAATTATTTTTGGTATTTTTAAAAGGCAAAATACAAGAAAATATTGAATAAGCTACTGGCCGAATTTAAAATGGGAATGAAAAATAGCAAACAGTAACAAAATTTTCCCAAATTAATTTTAAAATAAAGACAATAAAATAGGAAAACTACAGGATCTGAATTTATATTTTTAGGAATTTTCTAGGATTTTTTAGATTTTTATGAAGTTTTTAGGTGTTTTTATAATTTTTAATAGTTTTTGTTTTGATTTTTTTATGATTTTTGGACAGTAATTAAAAGACACTAAAATAGACAAAATATAAATTTTTTGGAATTTTTCAAAAAGGTATAATATTTTTTTGGTATTTTCTAATGCAAACAGTAGCTAAAATGCATGTTTTTTATTTTTAATATATAATAAAATGCAATAAAAATGAAAAATAAAAATATGCCGTGAATGCGTAATGCAACAGAAGTCTATGATATTTTTTTGAGAATTTTTTGAGTTAAAATGATGCGTAAAATAAATAGGGAAAGCATGCAAAAATACAAGGCCTGATAGGGGTATAAGTGCAATTAGACAAACATCCAGGGGCCAAGGTGCAAATTTTACACAAAATAAATAACTAATAAACAACTTTCCATAACTGATTATGAATATCCAAACCCGCAAGGGTACGAGTGCAAATTTCCCAATCCTACGCGTGACTGGCACGTGCTTGGGAAGGACCTAAGTGCAAAATACAAAACTCCCAAGGGGTTCTATGCAATTTACCCAAAAATATTGCACTTAATATAAAAGTTCCTGGAATAAAACTAAATATCTAAGCCCGCAGGGGGTCCAGTGTAAAATCACCACCACCCCACGTGCACAGACCACGTGAGGTGACATGGACTGGACTGAAATGTAAATATCAAAAGTTCAGGGGCCTAGATGTAATTATTACCAAAATTTTTAAACTGCAGATAAAAGTTTAAGTTCTATTTAATAAATATAAAAATGCGGGGGGTGTCGGATGCAAAATACCCCTCGCGCGCGCGATCTTACGGTGGAGGATGATTCACTTGACGTGTGGTGGCTGATGGATGGCGGATGACGTTTCGGCTTCGACGTCTGAGATCAGAACTATCAGGACGATCAGACGGTTGCAGGTACTTCACATCCGATGGCAGCTGCTGCTTCTGGGACACCCTCAAGATCCAACGGCGGTGAACATCCTTCGACGAACTGGGAAGAATAAGCGTGGAAGCAAGCTTCCCAGGCACCGATCTCCCTCCTCCGCCGCTCCTTTGTGCTCCAAAATGGTGTCCCGCCCTCCTGCGGTGGTCCTCGACATGATGGTGACTCCAGAAATCCCCGGCGGTGGCCAGAGGGCTCGCGCGAGGTCGTTGGAGTGACGTCGCTCCAGGAACCTCCGCCGCCTCCAAAACGAGTCCCAGGTGCTTCCTAAGGCTCCAGACCTGCAAAGAACGAGTGATAGGGTCGGGGGTAATCTACCCCGACCCCGTAGGGGGGCGAAAAATGGCGGTGGAAGCGAATTAGAAGCTCGTCGGAGCAAGCTCCGGTGAGATGATAGCGAGGTGGCGAAGTTGGGCGAAAAGCGAAATGAAGATGGCGATCGAATCTATGGCTAAAGGCAAGTAAAATAAAGCAAGAAAAATGAAAATAAATGGACCTCAAGGGCTAGGAGACCAAGGTGAAACCTCACGGCGGCGCGGCCGCCGGTGTTGGCTGGAACGCGACTTCAGGCCCTCGCCGCACCTCGACTGAGATGTGGGGAGACTCCTCTGTCACCGGAGCAAACCTCAACCCGCACCTGGAGGTTTTAGGCGACCAAAATCAGTTCAAAGATCAATGGAAGGTGGCGGGGGTATTTTGAAGGATGGTCTAGCGTGCCCAAAGATCGAGGGTCAACGGGAAGAGCAGCGATGCTCTCCCCGAAAAAATCATTGGATGAGTAGGAGGGATGATAGAGGAACATGTTTGCAGAAGGACGCGACATCAAAGGGTGAAAGATGTGGCCTCGATAAATCCACAAAAGCGGACAAAAAACGAGGTTGGCGCAGGGCTACAGGAGCTAGGGTCAGAGAGTTGACCCGTCGCTCAACTCTCCAGACCCCCTGGTTGGTTCACGTGGACCAACCTGGAAAATCCTGGGAAAAACTCCTTGTAAAATTATTTAAAAATAGAAAATGAATGAATTAATTTTTAATTATTAAATAGAAAATGTTTATTATTTTTATAAACTATTTTATTATGATTTTTAGTTATTTTTATGAGGTATAATTTTACAAGTTTCCTTTTATGCCCTTTATAGGTATATTACCTATATATTTTGTTATTTTATTTTTATTTTGTGTATTAATTTTATTATTATTGTTTATTATTTTATAATTTTGTAAAGTATTTTTATACACTTAAAAATATTTTTATTTTATTTTCTGATGTAATTTGTACACCTAAAAAAATAGAAATAGATTCTATGTAGGTATGTATACATGTATTATACCTATGTATTATATACATATTTTATTTTTGTATTTTATTTAGGTTTTTATTCTGATTTTAATACACATATTTATTATAGATAATATTTACAAAATTATAAAAATATAAAATTATTAAAACAATAAATAAATAATAAAATGAATATTTTAATCTGTACAAGTATACAATAGGGTCCTAGAACTCAACTTTCACACTGTAGCTCCGCCAAATGCGAAACCACCGCCATTAAATAGCTTATTTTAAATTATATGCAATTAAAGGTGAGTTTGATGCATTTGGAGTTTTTATTTGGGAGATACAGGTCTGGGAAGTTAGGGTTCTGGAATTTTATTCAGACCATAACTTTTTATCTGTACATTATTTTTAGGTAAAATCAATTTTTTATTTTTCTTTATTTAATTATACAACTTTCATGTACAAAGTTTTTTTATTTGAGGTATAAAAAGTAGAACCAAAAATAGGTCCCAAAATGAATAAATAATGAATTAAAAAGAATAGGTATCAGGCCCTTATCTCCCCTATTTTATTCCTTGTCGACCTATTCATCAAGATGCCTAGGTCTCGGGGGTTTGGGTCATAAAATATTTACAATATTTTATTCTTTTTCTTTTCTTTTATTTATTCTATAATTTTGGCTTTAATTACAATATTTTATACACTATTTACATGCACATGCATGAATGCTAAAATGTTGGATTTAATGCTATTTACACGCATTTACTAGGGTTTTCGAGGCCAAAATGATAAAATAAAGATGATGAAATGTGGATTCATCATCCCCTTATACTTTACCTTTGCTAGTCCGTAGCAAACACTTATGCAATATGTGCAGAAAGAAAAACTAAGAAAAGAAAAAGAAGAAAGTGGATTTAGTTTAATTATCAAACTTGTCTTCACAAAATCAAAGTTTGGAGCTTAAGTCGGACCTTTGGAATTTTAGTGCGGGCGGAACCTTAATGAGAACCGTATTTGAAATCCAACAGTCCCTGAGAATCCCAAAACTCTGTTCAAGTCTCCTCAATAGCCAGGTCAGAAATATTTCAACTCATACGCGAACCCTTACGACTATGAATCTGACTCGTACAGTGTAAGTGATTGTGGCTCTCCCCAACTAGAATGACAAAGCGACTGACTTATCCAGTATGACAACCCAATGATTCACAAATCCAACAACTCCATCCTCGAGGAGCGGGTATTCTCTTCTAAGTTCAAGTGGCAACCAGCTCAAGAGAAGGGGGTGAAGAGAAGAATGGACGGCAGACAGTGTAGCTACCTATCCTAGGATGCAAGAGCAGTGTAGTCAAGTCATCCAGCTGCATGCTCACATAATTTGACTTTGGAACTCAAGCTTGCTTATTGACTTTACAGCATATATACATACTTTGCAGGCATTTTATTTTTGTACAGGCCTGACCATTTTTTTTGAAATACTATTCGCAACAGCATTTACATAAAGAGTTTTCCTCTTGAGCCAGTAGATTATCCCTCTTTTGAAGCTTTATTGCAACCCACACTCTCCTGTCTTTATTCATCTTATATTTGTGTATTTTTTTGTGAGTCGGTGATGAATCCACATTTCATCATCTTTATTCTATCATTTTGGCACCAAAAACCCTAGCAAATGCCTGTAAATAGCTTTAAATATAGCATCTTAGCATTCATGCATGTGCACCCCAATAGTGTATAAAATACTGTAATTAAAGCCAAAATTATAGAATAAATAAAAGAAAAGAAAAAGAATAAAATATTGTAAATATTTTATGACCCAAACCCCCGAGACCTAGGCATCTTGATGAATAGGTCGACAAGGAATAAAGTAGGGAGAGATATGGGTCAAATACCTAGTAACTCTATTCATTCTTTATTCATTTTGGGACCTATTTTTGGTTCCACTTTTTATATATCAAATAAAGAAACTTTGTACATGAAAGTTGTAGATAATTTAATAAAGAAAAATACAAAATTGATTTCACTGAAAGAGGATACACAGATAAAAAGTTATGGTCTGAATAAAATCCCAGAATTCCAACTTCCCAGACCCATATCTCACAAATGAAAACTCCAAATGCAGCAAACTCACTTTTAATTGTATATAGAATAAAATAATCTTTTTAATGGTCATGGTTTCGCATTTGACGGAGCTACGGTTTGAAAGTTGAGTTTTTGACCCACATTGTACAACTGTACTGATTAAAATATTCATTTTATTATTGATTCATTATTTATGTATTTTTATATTTTCATAATTATGTAAATATTACTTGTAATACATTTGTGCATTAAAATCAATATAAAAATGCAAAGAGAATTCAAAATAAAAACATTTGTATATACAATACCTAGGTATTGGACCTATGTACATACCAATACATTACTTACTTGTATTTTATTAAATGTACAAAACATATCATAAAAATGAAACAAAAATATATTTGTGTGTATAAAAGTACTTTATAATTTTATAAAATCATAAATAAAAATAATAAAATTAAAATACACAGAATAAAAATAAAATACTAACATACAAAGGTAATATACCTATATAAGGCTAAAAAGTGAACTTGTAAAAGTAAACCTCATAAAAATAATTAAAAATCATGATAAAATTCCTTGCAAAATTTCCAACATTTTTTATTTTATAACCTAAAATTAAATAAATCGTTTTATATTTTTTATTGATTTAATAAGGCATTTCCAGGAGGTTTTTCCTAGTTGGTCCACGTGGACCAACCAGGAGTTCGGGCTCGTTGACCGAGGTCAACAGCCTGACCCTCCTCCTGGAATGCGTCAGAATGAAGTTGACCCCCGTCTTCAACCTTTTTTCGAGGCTATCCCTTTCGCCAAAACACGATACACTCTTCACAACTTTTGCAGCTCGTGCATCAAGGATTCACGCCCAAGCGTCATCTTGGGTCGCGGATCACTGCAGCACCCACCATGCCTCGTTCTTTGGACCCCCTCGTCAACCTTTCAAAACCAACCCCCATGCTTCCATTTTGATTTTGAACCTCAAATCATCTAGAACCCTCCCTCCTTTGGCTCGCGTTGAAAACCTGTTGGTGACAGCAACGGGAGGAGAAGCAACAGTCCTAGGCGCGTTCCGCACCTCCGGCGACCCTCACCGTGGAGGTATTTCCACCTCGGGTCCTGCCCCCTTGAGGTATCTATTCACTTCTATTTCTTTGCTCGTTTCATTCCCTAGAGTTCGAGTGTCGTTAAACCATTCAAATCCCCATCATTAGCCCATTGATTCGCTCAATCGATCGATCGCCGGAGCCATCTCCGGCCACCTTCACATTCACATGTTCCACCTCGCTAGCATCTTTTCCCCCTCGCTGCGAGGTCGGAGCATTTTGCCCCCGACCTTTTTGCTCTTCTCTGCAGGTCAGGAGCGCAACCACGACCTGGGGTCGACTTTTGGATCATCTGCCGGAGCTACCTGGAGCTTCAAGCTCCGCCGCCATCGCAGATGCAACACAGCTCTCCGGGGGGGAGTTTTGAAGACCCCAGGCGATCAACCGCACCTGCAGGAGACGATCTGCCCCTTTTGAAGCTTTCAGGAGCGCTGGAGAGGGTCGAGTTGGCCGGGAGAACTTCGCCGCAGCGGAGTTCTTCCCGGTTCTTCGTTCAGCCTCGCCTGCCATCGGATGCGGGCTGGATCTTGGAGGAAAGCAGTCACCGTCGGATGGCGGATCACCAGCACCGTCAGATCTAGGGCTGAGATCTAATCTCAGCCCTCCGCCCGCGAACCATCATCGGCGCTCCAGGTTTCGACACGTGGTCAAGTGGGACCAATCCCACCGTTCGTCAGCGCCAAAGCGGGGGTATTTTGCGAATCATCCCCCGTATTTTGTTGTAATAATTTTATTAGTATCTGAACTATTCATAGCCGTTCAAAAACTTTGCGAATTTTGCATTAAGAGCCCTCGATTTTTGTCATATTACATTGAGGACCCTGCCAGGTCACGTGCTTCACGCACGTGACTTGGCGATTTTGCAGGGACCTCCTAGAGCTTTTTGTATTTGCACCTTCAGTCTCAAACTTTCATCTGCAGTATTATAATTTCTGGAATTTTGCACTTAAGCCCTAAAGTTTTGTATATTTGCTATTTAGTCCTTCCCAGGCGCGTGCACCGCACGTGTGTGGGTGGGCTTTTTGCCAAAATACCTCTACGGGTCTTGTATTTTGTAACTAGTCCAGAAACACTTTTATTTAGTTATATATTTTGCGTTCAAATTGCAAGTTTTCCCCTGGAATTTTATCTATTTGCAACATAGTCCCAGCCAGGCCTTTAACTTTTATTTGCTTGATCTAATTAATTAAGGCCTCATTTTAATTCCAAAAATTCTCAAAATTTAAACTTAAGCTCCTGGGTACTTGTACTTTAATGCCATAATTTTAGTTTTTGATTTTATTTCATTTTAATATTTATTAAAAATAAAAAACTCTCCATTTCAGCACTGTCTAGCTTCGAAAATACCAAAAAATATTAAAATACTCGAAAAATTCCAAAAAAAATTCCCTACTGTCTATTTTAACCTCTTTTAGTGTCAGTCCAAAAATCACTAAAAATCTCAAAAGAAAAACCTTAAAAATTCAAAAATACTTAAAAACTTCAGAAAAATTTTAAAAATTACAGAAAACTCCAAAAATAGCAAACTCAGGCTTTGTAGTTTACTCTTTTTATTATCTTTATTTGAAAAATAGTGTGCAAAAATTTTGTGGCTGTTTGCTATTTTTAATTCTCATTTTATCTTCAGCCAGTAGCTTGTCCATTGTTTTGGTTTATTTCAGTGTTTAAAAATACCAAAAATATTTTGAAAAATACCCAAAAATCACAAAAATAGTAGAAAATCTTAAAATACCAAAAAGATTTTATTTCTGAATTTTTGGCTATTTTTGCATATTTCTATTAATATTCTATCTTCTCTTTTATTACATTGTCTTTATATTCCAATATTGAAAAAAGAAAAAAAATATAAATTATAAAATACAAAAAAATTAGAAAATTAAAAACCAAAATACAAAATTGAAAATTAAATAAAAAAATTTAAAAATTAAAAAATTAAAAAACCCACAAACATCATTTGCTTTGCATAGTGTAGACATCACTCACATACACACACACACACATCTTTTTGAATTACCATGTTTGCTCCTTGTGTTCGAACTCTCTGCATACTTGCTTGATATACATTTTGTGCAGAGTTAAAAATAAATTTTAACTCCACATTTATTTCTAATTGTTGATCTGTAGTGTGGGTTAATTGTTGATTAAATACATGATTCATTTGAGAGTCGCCATAGCGACGGTTGTCTCCGCCTTGTGTGGGACACCAACTTAGACTCTCTTGAAATCTGTGGTTATCAAATGGCGCCGTTGTCGGGGAGCAACAGCGAGTAGTTTATCTTTGCTTGTGTTTGTTTTGTTTGTCTACCATTGCTTTCACTTTTGCCTCTCTTATTTGTTATATATTTTGTTGAGCTTTCTGACCACTCTTTTGTCTTCTTGCGAGGGACCGCGGAGCAAGGCGGATCGCCTAGGTAACCCGAAACATCCTTGGGAAGCGGAGCCGGCTGTTCTTTAGCCAAGCCGGCAGGAGAGAGCAGGAGGAGTGAGAGAGTGCTTAGTCTAGCTTGCATTTTATTTTTGTGAGAGAGAGATTAATTTGTAATAATACAGGAACTCAGGACTTGGACACTCAGACTACCAGGCCTAATTTCCGGGTGTTTGTTCACCCGGGGGCTCACCGCGACTTTTCATCGCGTTTTCCGTTGTCATTTTCCGGTTTTGTTTTCATTTTCTTTACTTTTGTGGATTGAGCCCTTAGACTCTCGGCCTGCTTGATTCGATTAGAATAGGTCCAAACACACTAATAACCTTTACATGCTCCTATAGATCGTATTTAGACTTAGACTAATTAAACAGTTAGTCATTAGCTTTCGATCCGCGCGCCGCGAGCTCATCCTGCCAAGCACTTCTCCTAAACTCGATGTGTCGAGAGAAGGAGGGGTGAGCCTAGACCGGACATTAGGATTGGAGGTTAGTGGCTAGCTTGTGGTTCTTCACGCTAGCAGTTGCCTATCTTAGGACGATTTCCGCATTTTCATATCGGCATGTAGATTAGGTTTACAAATTCTGCTTTGCATCCCGCATGGAGAGAGCTGGGATTCGCTGTAAGTCTTCTTACTTTGCATCCATCATTTAGGCATAAAGGTGAGATTTCCACCTTGGTGTCGACTTGCATGGCTTTTTCGACTCTATTCTCCCTCTGTTTTTGGACAAAGTAGGATCAAGAAAATACAAAAACCGTTAGGTGCTTGTTTGAATCTACTCAAAAGAAGCGATAACACCAAAAAAATTAAAAAAGGGACTGCTAAGAAAACCTTGACCAAAAATAAAATTGGTAATTGGATTCCTTGATTGGGGAGAGTAACACCCTCATTTGTATTCATGTTGTATGGGAAGGTCTCCTTCTAAGTGAGGTGAGCGCTTCGTAAGGACTAGAGCCAAAATCCCAACTTGCGGCTGCCTTGTGTATCACCTGGATTTCTGAAGTATTGGCGCTACTATCGTACGTAGGCGAGTAGGGCTTGGTCGTCATTGGTGACTCACTATTGTGTGAGCATCGACCTTGTCTGAAGTACCGAGCATAGGCCACGCCTTCACGGGTGTGTCTGTCTCACCGTCTGCGTCCGAGTAGGATCTTGCACGCCCACGGGTGATTCCGTTGCAAGCGAGATCCGAAGTATCGGTTTCGCCTATTGGCTTCCTCTCTTATTCTTTGGCTGAGTAGGGATCCAGGAAGGGTTACAAGGACCTTAAAAAGCGCAAGTTACAGGTTACACAGGAGGAGGACAAGTACCGGAATACTTTTCCGGCAGTACTCTCTCTCCTTTAGGCGTAGCGCTCTAAGGACTCGTGAAAAGATTAATTCCTGAATTCAAGCTAAAACCGACAAGATAAAAGCCGAACCTTCACGGCTTCATGTGTTGAGTTGTGAACTCGCCCCTATTTTGTGTTTGATTGCTAGATTTATTCAGGTCAAAATCAAAAACACAGCACAATTGTGCGCAATTTTGTTTCTCATTTCATTTCTCTTCTTCTGCATTCACCGTGCTCTTCCAAATCATCAAGATGATGGGATGGAGATCTCTTAGGCCGACTCTGTCGGCACCGCTATCCAGCACTCCTCCTCATTCATCTAGGAATACCTCGGAGAGTCCGCTCTCCGAGCCTGAGTTTACATCCACCCTGTTCCCCCTCGACCACCCTTCCCATTCTCCTTCTCTCGGTCCAATAGTTTCAGAATTCAGTGCATCACAGAGTTCAGATCATTCGACAGCACCTGAGATGGCCTCTTTTGCTTTTTCAGAGAATTCAGTGATGGCAGACAGAGGCGAGCACCCAGATGACCATGATCACCCTCCGTTCATATTTGATCAGGCATCCATTAACAATTCACTTCTTGCATCCCTGGAGACCATGCAGAGGCAGATTTGTGACCAGGGTACCTTCATGGGTGATCTCATGAGAGAGATAGCTCATATGAGAGAAAACCGACCTGGGGGCGGTGGCGGTGGAGGAGGAGGAGGACCTGATGCAGGAGGAGGTGATCCAGACGCTGAGAGACCACCACAGACCATCATGAGGGAATTGCACAACCCAGCCGCATCCCTCACTCATCGTTGGATCAGACTTCCGCCGATCCATGGAGATTTCGAGCTTCGGCCCCATACCATTCAGCTTCTACCCAAATTCCATGGGTTGCCGACCGAAGAGCCACACCTCCACCTCCAAGAGTTCGAGATGATATGCAGCACGATCCATGATAGGCTGATGACTGAGGACACGATCAAGATGATCGCCTTTCCATTCTCCTTGGTTGACAGAGCCGCATACTGGCTCAAACATCTGGGGCGATTCATCGACACTTGGGCAGATCTCCGGACCGCGTATTTGAAGAAATACTACCCTCTCGGTCGGACCAATGCAGCCAGAGCTATGATAAGCAACTTTGTCATGATCCCGAATGAACAATTCCATGAAGCTTGGGATCGATTCCAAGAGCTCATCGACCGGTGTCCACATCACGACATCTCTAAGCCCAACTTAGTTCAAAGTTTCTTTTGTGGGCTGACACCGGAGCTGCAGGGGCTAGTGAACGCCTCTTGCGGTGGATCATACTTTTCCAAGGGTGAAGACGACGTTTGGGCCATCTATGAGGACATGGCAGAGAATTCCACAGTGATGGCCCAAGCCTGAGTCTACACGCAGCAGAAGCCCCCGCAAGGAGCGGGATCATTCCAGAGGATCGCCCGCATCGATGCTGCTCCCAACACAGTGTCGGCAGCCGCAGCCCAAGCTGAATCAGCCGCAGGCGACATGGGCGTAATCAGTGAGAAGCTGGACCGTCTCGAGATCCTCGAGAAGAAACAAATGCAAGGCATGGCCCAGATGGACCAGATCGCCAAAACCATGAGTGATCTGAAGACGCAGATCCTTTGTGTGCAGGAGGCACAAACTCATTCCCAGCAGCCTCCCAGGTCACGGGCTGACCCGAGCAGTAGCAGCTCATCCCAACCCTCTGCCTCATACCGTCAGGTGAATCATATCCAGTCAGAGCCGGTTCCGCTGCTACAGTACTACCCAGCGCAGCCACCATCTCCAGACACTCAGATGGTGGTCTACCAGCCGGAGCAGCCACTGGCAGTTCTTCCTCCACCCTCCTTCGAGCAGGAACCATTGATGGAAGTCAATGGGATTTGGTACGACCGGTACCCTCAGCCTGAGATCCGTCGTGATCATCCAAGATTTCGTTGGGGCAACAATGGCTCCTCATCCCAGCAGCAGAATCCCGCTCAAGGACAGCAGAGCAGCCAGCAGCAACAGCAACACCAGTAGCCCCAGTATGCCCAGCCACAACAGTATCAGAGTGTTCCTTGTCCCGCCTATCAGGGACAGCAGTGGAGGCAGCGTCAGCAGCCTCACCAATCTTATTCCCAGCCGACCCAGACCTTTCCATACCAGCAGCAGCAACAGCCTCATTTCCAGCAGGGAAACCCATCCAGTCCTCAAGCTCCCGCCTTTGAGAACCCAGCGCTCGATGATCTTGCCCGCTTGCTCTCCGAACATCGAGCATCTTTCAGGCAAGAAATTGATGAATTCCGGCAGGAGATGAGGGAAATAATCAAAGGCAAGGCCGCCATACCCGCTCAGATTGAACCTAACCCGAACAATCTGAAAAGGAAGTCTGAGCAGGTAGAGTATACAGAGGATACCTCTCCTAGTGACTATTTGAGTGATATGTCTTATTCTTTCTATGATGCTGATTTTGTGACTACTAGGAGCGGTAGGATGCCCGCCGGTGGCGCCTCTTCTGAGCGACAACCACCAGCTGAACCAGAAGCGCCAGAGGAGCAGAGTAGCGGTGCTGATGCCGCTCATGATGGTGTTGAAGATGGTGGTGCTGAGGCCACCAATGATGGAGAACCAGACGACGGTGCTGAGGCCGTCGTGAGACCAGATGCAGACGGTGGTGCTGATGCCACCATTTTGGATGCTGAACCAGAGCGCGATGCTGATGCCGCGAACACAGGTGCCGGTGGTGGTACTGAGGCCACCACATCTACTTTTGTTGACCCCCCCTCTGTGATGTTACCACATTTTGTACCTATGGACTGTGGAAACAAAAAGAAAAACACAAATATGAATAAAGGAAAGGTTTCTGTTCACATTGCAGATCCATATGTGTTGCATGATGATGATTGTATGGATTCTCCTCCTTCACAGGCACAGGGACCTATTCCTATCCCTCCATCTGTGGAGTCCCCTACCATCCCCTTCCCTGACGCACTCCGCCGGGCGAAGGGGAATAAAAGAGAAAATCCCAAAAAAGAGCAACATGTAGAGTTCGGCAATCAGATGATAGACAGATTCCACATTCAGCTGACTCTACAAGAAGCACTTGAGCACATCCCCCTCTTCAAGAAGAACCTGAAAGAGAAGACTACAGTACGCAGGAAGAGGAGGAACCACAGAGATCAGATCCATGTGCTCACTCATTCCACTTGCTGCACTATTCAGAACAAGCTGCCATCCAAGCGACCAGATGCAGGAGCTCCCTATGTCAGATGCGAGATTCAAGAGCAGCAGTTCGATCGTACTCTATTAGACAGCGACTCTTCAATCAACCTTCTTCCGGCATCCTTACTCGACCGATTCGAGTTTGGTCCTCTTCTTAGGAGCAGGACAGTCCTTCAGTTTGCTGATAGGTCGACTAAGAGGCCGAAGGGGTTATTGAAAGACGTGGTCGTTACCATTCAGGGCCTGAAATTTCCCGTAAACTTCGTTGTGTTGGACATAGAGATCCCTGAGTCGGTAACTGATGCCCCCATCATTCTCGGACGTCCATTCTTGGCCACAGCCAAGGCGGTGACCGATCATGATAGTGGGAAGGTATGTTTTCGCGTAGAGAGCGAAACCATACAAATAGAGACGATCAAGGAAACCAGAGCTAGAGAACTTGAATGCTCGGAGCAGTCCAGCGAAGCAGCGCAGATGACCGAGGAAGAGCTAGACATCCACCAGGAGTGTGATTTTGTGATGACAGATGATGAATCCAACTGGATAGATCCGGTAGCACCGACCCTCGCCTTGCCTACAGATTCACTATATCTCAAGCTCATGGCAGTCGAGAGCCGGGAGAGCATACCCCTGGATGAGGATACACCTGAGGCTGACAGTGTTGTGATGAGTGGTGCCGATGATTTCCACTCTTGTTCATCTTCTTCTGATCCCTCAGATTCAGACATTGACTGGGATGATTTCGATGATTATTTGCCTTGTCTGATTCCTTCTGAGCCAACAGCCATGACAGAGTGCGAGCCAGTGCAGTTTATTGATGAATCAGCAGGCCGCCCTTCGTCAGAAATTCATGCAAAACGAGAGTTCTCCCATGCAGACCTTGTAGCATTTAAACAGACATATCAGAAGCTAGATCTGCCACCTCCTAGTTGTCCAGAACTGAAACCTCTGCCACAGTCATTGAAGTATAGATTCCTTGCGGGTGAGCCCGATATGCACCCAGTCATTATCTCAGCAGGTTTGACTGGAGAACAAGAATCTCGTCTGATGGAGGTTCTTGAAAGAAACCGCAAGGCAATAGGTTGGAGCATAGCTGATCTCCAGGGGATTAGTCCGGCTCTGTGCTCCCACCACATCTATCTGGAAGATGACGCTAGGCCGTCGCGTGAGTTCCAGCGACGGCTGAACCTGAATCTTCGAGACGTAGTCATGAAAGAAATTTCAAAGTGGTGGAGCGCCGATTTTATCTACCCCATCTCCGATGGGTTAGTCCACTACATGTGGTACCTAAGAAGACGGGTATCACTACAGTTGTCAATGAGTCTGGAGAGGAGATAGCTACCAGAGTGCCCGCTTCTTTGAGGGTTTGTGTGGACTACAGACGATTGAATGAGGCCACCAAGAAGGATCACTTCCCGATACCCTTCATTGATCAGATTATCGAACGACTAGCTGGGAAGAGTCATTATTGTTTCCTTGACGGGTACTCTAGATATAATCAAGTGGCCATTGCGCCCGAAGACCAGGAGAAAACGACATTCACCTGTCCGTTTGGGACCTATGCTTTCAGACGGATGCCCTTTGGTCTATGTAACGCTCCAGCGACATTCCAAAGGTGCATGTTGTCCATATTTTTGGACATGGTGGGTGACTGTTTAGAGGTCTTCATGGATGACTTCTCAGTCTATGGCGACGGGTTCGATGCTTGTCTTGACTGCCTAGACCGTGTGCTTCAGCGCTGCATAGAGGTCAATCTTGTTTTATCATGGGAGAAGAGCCACTTTATGGTGACTCAAGGGAAGGTCCTCGGTCATATCGTCTCCAACAGGGGCATGGAGGTCAATCCGATCAAGGTGGATATCATCAGAAAACTCAATCCACCGTCCAATTTGCGTCAGTTGTGGTCTTTTATGGGGCATGTCGGTTTCTACCGACGGTTCATTCATGACTTCAGTCGCATTTCCCGACCGCTGACTTGCTGACAAAAGACACCGAGTTTATTGTCAATTATAAGTGTCTTGCATCATTTGAAACTCTCAAAAATATGGTCGTTTCAGCTCCTGTCCTTCAGCCACCCGATTGGTCTCTCCCATTCGAGATCATGACGGATGCTTCAGATTTTGCCGTTGGGGCTGTGCTTGGACAGAGGAGGGATGGATTACATTTTTCCATTCACTACTCTAGCCGTACTTTGGATGCCGCTCAGCGGAATTATACTGTGACCGAGAAAGAGATGCTGGCCGTAGTCTTTGCTCTGGATAAGTATAGATCTTATATTCTCGGATCTAGAGTGACTATTTACACTGATCACACCGCCATCCGGTACTTAATGGCTAAGAAGGATGCCAAATCACGTCTGACCAGATGGATCCTTCTACTCCAGGAATTTGATATTGAGATTAAGGATAAGCTTGGAGTCAAGAATGTGGTGGCGGATCATCTCTCCAGATTGGAGAATCTTGAGGAATCTGAGCCCAGCGCACCTATCACAGAGACATTTCCAGATGAGGCGATCTTGGCTATCACCTCGCTCCCGTGGTACGCTGACATTGTGAACTATCTTGTCGCCAAGACGGTTCCGCAAGGTTGGCCCAGGCAGAAACTCGAGACCTTCCTAGCGAAGTCCAAGTTTTATCATTTGGAGGATCCTGTCCTTTATCATAAAGGAGGGGACAACATCTGGAGGAGGTGCATTCCGCAAGAAAAGCATCATAGCATCCTCACATACTGCCACAAGCTTGAGGCAGGAGGACATCATTCTGGAAAAAGGACAACACAGAAGGTGCTTCAATCCAGCCTATGGTGGCCTACTCTCTTCAAGGATTCTGATGAGTTCGTGAAGAGATGTATTGACTGTTAGAAAATGGGAACCTGCGGACAGAGAGACATGATTCCCATGCAACCCATTCACTTTTATGAGGTTTTTGATGCATGGGGGATTGATTTCATGGGCCCATTTCCTAAGAGTCAGGGATTCGAGCACATTTTGCTCGCTGTGGATTATGTCAGTCGATGGGTTGAGGCCATCCCTGCCCGAGTCGCAGATGCTAAAACCGTGTGCAAATTTTTGAGGAAAAATATCATTTCACGGTTCGGGGTATCTAGAGTCTTGATTTCAGACGGGGGGTCTCATTTCATCAATGACAAGGTTAGGGCCCTTGCAGACGAGTTCGGCATTGACCATCGGGTCGCCACACCGTATCACCCTCAGACCAATGGTCTTGCCGAAGTATCGAACCGGGAGATAAAAACAATCTTGCAGAAGGTTGTCCACCCAGACCGAAAGGATTGGTCACAACTTTTGAACTCGGTCTTGTGGGCTTATCGGACTTCTTTCAAGAATCCATTGGGGACATCTCCCTTTCGTCTCGTCTATGGCAAGCCGTGCCATCTGCCAGTAGAGATCAAGCATGAATCCTTTTGGGTAGTCACTGAGTTACTGTTAGATCCCGAGAGTATAGGAGAACAGAGAAGAGCAGAATTGGCAGCCCTGGAAGAACTGAGAGATACAGCCTTTTCCAACAGCCTACAGTACAAAGAGAAAGTGAAAATATGGCATGATTCTCACATCAGCCATAAACAGTTTGAGCCAGATCAGAGAGTATGGTTGTTTGATTCCAGGCTAAAATTATTTCCAGGGAAATTACAGAGCAAGTGGAAAGGTCCGTATGTGGTCAGGAAGGTACATGACAATGGCAGCATAGACATATCCGAACCGTCATCTTCCTCTACCTTTCGTGTCAATGGTCAACGCCTGAAGCTACATCTAGATCATGATCCGCCGACCATTGACGTTGCCCCATTCTTCTGGTATGAGATGTGTCCCTTGACTCATATCATCTGCATCTCATACATGGTGATCACTTCCATTTTCCGCTGTACAGATCATCTGTCCATATCACTCTTTCATCTGTTGATTTATTTTCTTCTTTTCTTCTTTTCCTTTTCTATCTCCTTCATTTATCAAAAAGGTGCCGCCCCTTGTTGTCAGTTTTCTGTACTTAGGATGTACTTTGTCCTAAGTATAGGGGGGTTTGCACCCCGAGTTTTCATTTATTCTGATCCTCTCCATTGTCTCCTCTTCTTGTCTATACTTAGGGCTATTTTACCCTAAATATAGGGGGAGACAATCTGAGTACGATCTGTTCATTCCCACCCTTGACCCTCCCTGCATTGTGTACAGTCTGCGAGTGATGTCTTCTCTTTTCTCTCCGATCTATGAGGACATAGCTCAAGCTAAGTATAGGGGGGTCGTATATACTGTGTATATACTTTAGCCATAACTCGTACTTTCGTATTTTCTTAATAATATGGCTAAGAATTCTTTAAAATTCATTAAAAATCTTTAATAAAAAGGTGTTCTGTTCCTCAAATTCTTTTTGTATTTACTGATTAATAAATCATGTGAAAATGTTTTTTGCAAAATGTTTGAAAAATAGTTTGAAAATCTTTGTGAACATTTATTGAAAACTGTTTTGAAAACGTTTTGTTACATGTTTTCAACCTTTGTAAAAATGTGTGATTTGTAAAAATTTATTTTCTTTGTGTGAAATAAAATGTTTGAAAAAATGGTTGCAAAAATATTTTGGAAAGACTATCTATACTGTTTTGAAAGCATTTGCAAAATGATTTTCAAATGTGTGTACATGTTTGTAAAATGTTTGTAAAAACTATTTTGGACTGTAGTTTTCAAAAATTGTGTGAAAAGCTTGTGTCAAATAAGTTTGAGGAATACATACATCTCACCAAAATCCACTATATAGATATGCATAAAATTAACCACTTACCCTTGTAAATTCTTAAAACCCACTTCTTGTTCATATAAGAAGCACTTCCGTGTACATATTTTCACCTAGTTTTTAGCCAAATATTTTTGTTTTCAAAAAGCCCAAAAACATTTGCAACATTAAAATCCAAAAACAATTGAAAAAACTTTTGAAAAAGACAAAAAATTGCATCTGCATATGCATCATCATCATCTTTTCAAAAATCCATAAAAAGTTCAAAATCTTGAAAATTGCATCACAAAAATATTTTCTATTTTCTGCATTGCATTGCATAGCATTCTCATCTTTCGGATTGAGTTTGATAGTTGAACAAGTCTAAGTAAAATCCGGAGATTGGAGCTTGATTGGACTTTAAAATCTACCTAATAACAGGAACCTTATAGGAACTGGGTTTGAGGTACTTCAGGTCTAGTTGACTTAATTCTTTGAGGATCACGGGACTTGGTTCAATGGATTCTTGACTACCTAAGTAGAGTATTTCGGAGCACACGCACGACTCTTGTTGATAATGACCTAACTTGGACACCTGCACCTTTCACATGGCTCAACTCAGTTGGAGTGGTGAGGGGATTGGATTTGCCGGTATGAGACGCACACAAGTGGAAACACTTGTCCTCCTCTAGGGAGGGAAGTGCACCCCAACCCGTCCAGTGATGAGGAAGTCTAAAGACAGGAGGCTGTGGGTTGCAATAAAGCTTCAAAAAGAGGGATAGTCTACTGGCTCAAGAGGAAAAACTCCTTATGTAAATGTTGTTGTATATAGTATTAAAAAAAGTGTTCAGGCATGTACAAAAATAAAAAGCCTGCAAAGTATGTACAAAGTCAATAAGCAAGCTTGAGTTCCAAAGTCAAATATGTGAGCCTACAGCAGGATGACTTGACTACACTGGTCTTGCATCCCAGGATAGGTAGCTACACTGGCTACCGTCCATTCTTCTCTTCACCCCCTCCTCTTGAGTTGGTTGCCACTTGAACTTAGAAGAGAATACCCCGCTCCTCGAGGATAGAGTTGTTGGATTGGGGAATCATTGGGTTGTCATACTGGAGAAGTCAGTTTCTTTGTCATTGTAGCTGGGGAGAGCCACCATCACTTACACTGTACGAGTCAGATTCATAGTCGTAAGAGTTTGCGTATGAGTTGAAGTATTTCTGACCTGGCTAATGAGGAGACTTGAGCAGAGTTTTAGGATTCTCGAGGACTGTTGGATTTCAAATTCGGTTCCCATTAAGGTTCCGCCCGCACTAAAATTCCAAAGGTCCGACCTAAGCTCCAAACTTTGATTTTGTGAAGACAAGTTTGATAATTAAACTAAATTCAAGTTCTTCTTTTTCTTTTCTTTCTTTTTCTTTTTGCACTTACTGCATAAGTGTTTGCTAGGGACTAGCAAAGATAAAGTATAGGGGGATGATGAATCCACATTTCATCATCTTTATTCTATCATTTTGGCACCAAAAACCCTAGCAAATGCCTGTAAATAGCTTTAAATATAGCATCTTAGCATTCATGCATGTGCACCCCAATAGTGTATAAAATACTGTAATTAAAGCCAAAATTATAGAATAAATAAAAGAAAAGAAAAAGAATAAAATATTGTAAATATTTTATGACCCAAACCCCCGAGACCTAGGCATCTTGATGAATAGGTCGACAAGGAATAAAGTAGGGAGAGATAAGGGTCAAATACCTAGTAATTCTATTCATTCTTTATTCATTTTGGGACCTATTTTTGGTTCCACTTTTTATACATCAAATAAAGAAACTTTGTACATGAAATTGTAGATAATTTAATAAAGAAAAATACAAAATTGATTTCACTGAAAGAGGATACACAGACAAAAAGTTATGGTCTGAATAAATCCCAGAATTCCAACTTCCCAGACCCGTATCTCACAAATGAAAACTCCAAATGCAGCAAACTCACTTTTAATTGTATATAGAATAAAATAATCTTTTTAATGGTGGTGGTTTCGCATTTAGCGGAGCTACGGTTTGAAAGTTGAGTTTTTGACCCACATTGTACAACTGTACTGATTAAAATATTCATTTTATTATTTATTCATTATTTATGTATTTTTATATTTTTATAATTATGTAAATATTACTTGTAATACATTTGTGCATTAAAATCAGAATAAAAATGCAAAGAGAATTCAAAATAAAAACATTTGTATATACAATACCTAGGTATTTGACCTATGTACATACCTATACATTACTTACTTGTATTTTATTAAATGTACAAAACATATCAGAAAAATGAAACAAAAATATATTTGTGTGTATAAAAGTACTTTATAATTTTATAAAATCATAAATAAAAATAATAAAATTAAAATACACAGAATAAAAATAAAATACTAACATACATAGTAATATACCTATATAGGGCTAAAAAGTGAACTTGTAAAAGTAAACCTCATAAAAATAATTAAAAATCATGATAAAATTCCTTGCAAAATTTCCAACATTTTTTATTTTATAACCTAAAATTAAATAAATCGTTTTATAATTTTTATTGATTTAATAAGGCATTTCCAGGAGGTTTTTCATGGTTGGTCCACGTGGACCAACCAGGAGGTCGGGCTCGTTGACCGAGGTCAACAGCCTGACCCTCCTCCTGAAATGCGTCAGAATGAAGTTGACCCCCGTCTTCAACCTTTTTTCGAGGCTATCCCTTTCGCCAAAACACGATACACTCTTCACAACTTTTGCAGCTCGTGCATCAAGGATTCACGCCCAAGCGTCATCTTGGGCCGCGGATCACTGCAGCACCCACCATGCCTCGTTCTTTGGACCCCCTCGTCAACCTTTCAAAACCAACCCCCATGCTTCCATTTTGATTTTGAACCTCAAATCATCTAGAACCCTCCCTCCTTTGGCTCGCGTTGAAGACCTGTTGGTGACACCAACGGGTTTCCACCGTCCAAGCGGAGGAGAAGTAACAGTTCTAGGCGTGTTCCGCACCTCCGGCGACCCTCACCGTGGAGGTATTTCCACCTTGGGTCCTGCCCCTTGAGGTATCTATTCACTTCTATTTCTTTGCTTGTTTCATTCCCTAGAGTTCGAGTGTCGTTAAACCATTCAAATCCCCATCATTAGCCCATCGATTCGCTCAATCGATCGATCGCTAGAGCCATCTCCGGCCACCTTCACGTTCACACGTTCCGCCTCGCTAGCATCTTTTCCCCCTCGCTGCGAGGTCGGGACATTTTGCCCCCGACCTTTTTACTCTTCTCTGCAGGTCAGGAGCGCAACCACGACCTGGGGTCGACTTTTGGATCATCCGCCGGAGCTACCTGGAGCTTCAAGCTCCGCCGCCATCGCGGATGCAACACAGCACTCCGGGGGGAGTTTTGAAGACCCCAGGCGATCAACCGCACCTGCAAGAGACGATCTGCCCCTTTTGAAGCTTTCAGGAGCACCGGAGAGGGTCGAGTTGGCCGGGAGAACTTTGCTGCAGCGGAGTTCTTCCCGGTTCTTCGTTCAGCCTCGCCTGCCGTCGGATGTGGGCTGGATCTTGGAGGAAAGCAGTCACCGTCGGATGGCGGATCACCAACACCGTCAGATCTAGGACTGAGATCTAATCTTAGCCCTCCGCCCGCGAACCATCATCGGCGCTCCAGGACTCGACACGTGGTCAAGTGGGACCAATCCCACCGTTCGTCAGCGCCAAAGCGGGGGTATTTTGCGAATCATCCCCCGTATTTTGTTGTAATATTTTATTAGCATCTGAACTATTCATAGCCGTTCAAAAACTTTGCGAATTTTGCATTAAGAGCCCTCGATTTTTGTCATATTACATCGAGAACCCTACCAGGTCACGTGCTTCACGCACGTGACTTGGCGATTTTGCAGGGACCTCCTAGAGCTTTTTGCATTTGCACCTTCAGTCTCAAACTTTCATCTGTAGTATTATAATTCATGGAATTTTGCACTTAAGCCCCAAAGTTTTGTATATTTGCTATTTAGTCCTTCCCAGGCGCGTGCACCGCACGCGCGTGGGTGGGCTTTTTGCCAAAATACCCCTGCATGTATTGTATTTTGTAACTGGTCCAGAAACACTTTTATTTAGTTATATATTTTGCATTCAAATTGCAAGTTTTCCCCTGGAATTTTATCTATTTGCAACATAGTCCCTGCCAGGCCTTTAACTTTTATTTGCTTGATCTAATTAATTAAGGCCTCATTTTAATTCCAAAAATTCTCAAAATTTAAACTTAAGCTCCTGGATACTTGTACTTAATGCCACAATTTTAGTTTCTGATTTTATTTCATTTTAATATTTATTAAAAATCAAAAACTCTCCATTTCAGTACTGTCTAGCTTAGAAAATACCAAAAAAATATTAAAATACCTCAAAAAATTCCAAAAAATTCCCTACTGTCTATTTTAACCTCTTTTAGTGTCACTCCAAAAATCACTAAAATCTCAAAAGAAAAACCTTAAAAATTCAAAAATACTTAAAAACTTCAAAAAAAATCTCAAAAATTGTAGAAAACTCCAAAAATAGCAAACTCAGGCTCTATAGTTTACTCTTTTTATTATCTTTATTTGAAAAATAGTGTGGAAAAATTTTGTGGCTGTTTGCTATTTTTATTCTCATTTTATCTTCAGCCAGTAGCTTGTCCACTGTTTTGGTTTATTTCAGTGTTTAAAAACACTAAAAATATTTTGAAAAATACCCAAAAATCACAAAAATAGTAGAAAATCTTAAAAATACCAAAAAGATTTTATTTCTGAATTTTTGGCTATTTTTGCATATTTCTATTAATATTTTATCTTCTCTTTTATTACATTGTCTTTATATTCCAATATTGAAAAAAGAAAAAAATATAAATTATAAAATATAAAAATTAGAAAATTAAAAACCAAAATACAAAATTGAAAATTAAATAAAAAATAAAAAAATTAAAAAAATTAAAAAACCCACAAACATCATTTGCTTTGCATAGTGTAGACATCACTCACATACACACACACATCTTTTTGAATTACCCTGTTTGCTCCCTGTGTTTGAACTCTCTGCATACTTGCTTGCTATACATTTTGTGCAGAGTTAAAAATAAATTTTAACTCCACATTTATTTCTAAATGTTGATCTGTAGTGTGGGTTAATTGTTGATTAAATACAGGATTCATTTGAGAGTCGCCACAGCGACGGTTGTCTCCGCCTTGTGTGAGACACCAACTTAGACTCTCTTGAAATCTGTGGTTATCAGTCGGACCGGGCCAACCCATGTCCAAATCTCATAGCCCAAGCCCGACCCATGAGCGAGCTGGGTGGTCGGGCCCCCATCCCATTGGCCGGCCCATGTATCGAATTTTATTTTGAGTGTTAGAATTAGACCTGGCCAACGGGCTGGGGGCCCGACCACCCAGCTCGCTCATGGGCCGGGCTTGGGCTATGAGATTTGGACATGGGTTGGCCCGGTCCGACCCACAAAAAATACACAAATAAATATATACATATGTCACTAGATAGATTTGAGTACACATGCCTTGCTTACCCCCTACATTAGTTAATATAGTGTTTATTTCATTATTGGGCAATTTCTTAAAACACTACTCTCGTGTGAACCCAACAAGTGTAATTGAGCAATAGCCACAATAGTAGCGGATTTGAGGAGATCGAGCTTTCAGTTGTCACACTTGCACCAGACAGGGTGTGTTTACTTTGAGCAATTTATTTACTTCTACATTATTTTCTATTTTCTTTGAGAGACAATATAATGAGATACCTTGAGAGCTTATTATATACTTGTTATAGTTACCAATGTGCGTCTCGCTTATGGATATGGACTTGATGGATATTATTAATGAAAATGAATGTTGCAATTTGCTTTTCATTTCATATTTTATCCTATTGTATATATTTCAAGTGCTAATATGCATAAGTATGTATGTTGAGTGTCGCAGATCATGGACGTATTTGGATCGTAGGTCTGATGCTCTGGTTCCGTCTGTTTCGGTAGCCGAAGGGGCGGGGCATCACAAGTAGTCCTCACCACTTATAACACACTCTCGCACTTTGTGAGTTTTAGATGTGGAACTATGTTGGGTGTTACAACTTCTCACACTTATATTCGCAACTTCCTCATTGTGACATGACCTATCACCTGTTCCTACTGATAGTTGCGGTTGCACGATCTGGGTAGTCATTTCCTTCTATTTATTTATATGTGTGGCTCAACCTATCGGATAGCCCTTTCCACTATTAGAGGTAAAATTACTTCTTATGCCATTTATAACGTCCCGAGCTTAGATTCTCAGACCGTTATCATAGAAAATCGGTCTTGACAACTTGTTGGCGAATCCTAATTGGATTCGTTGACAACCACTCAAATACTTAAGCTCAAATTATCAAGTAGTAATTCCCACCACTTATAACTTAGTCTCACACTTTGTGAATTTTTGATGTGGTACTGTGTTGAGGTGTTAACATTGTGATGATATCATCTCATCCAAGCTCCGTACGCCTATTGTGCGGTTGCAATCTTCCAAGTTTGGAATCTTTTCCCTCGTTGCCCTGCAACAACCTTCACAGATTTTGTGAGCATCCATTGCTATTGCCATCACAACCCTCACACAAGTGATCTCTACTCTCTTCTCCAATCACCTTTTGAGGCAGAGTTGTATCCACTGATGTGCTTTATTTCTATCGTGAGTTGCTATGTTTTCTATTTTATTTTTTATTATGGGCACCGACATCATTCTCTCAGTCCTGCACACACTCCTCGCATGCGCAAGTGTGCGCAAGTGTATCTGCGACGGCACTTAACACCTGGGGATGGATCGTCTACTGCAGGCGGGAGAGCAGCATGGTCTGCTGTAGACGTGTGCGCTGCTCGATCTTGATTGAGTGGTTCATACGATTTTGTACTTTTTGTGTGTGTACCGTGCAAAATTGTGGGAACCGCTCGATCACGATCGAGCGGCTCATGCGACCACAACAGGTACAACACCACAACAGAGGATCCTATCTGCTTAACACCTAGCAACCATCATCCATCCAATGGTTGTGGTCACGCACCCGGACACTATAGCATTGTCATCTACGTTGAATAGGATATAATCACTAGGGATGCAAATGGACAGATGCACACACACACACACACAAATATAGGTGATACTGTATCCTTATTATTTGCAAATACAAATAGGGATGCATATATTAGATATTTGACGGATTTAAAAACTATATTACCATATCCTAATAAAACAGATACGAGTATAAAATAGATATTAATCGCTTACGAATAATGCTAAAATATACTATATATTAGCTTAAATATATATATAGAATGGAATTCACATGCAATGAATATATTATATGTACTTATATCAAGTAATTATATCAATTATGACGAAAGAAGGTTAAAATTATGTTAAATATGATTAAAAATAAATCTACTACTATATTTATATATGAAGATAATATAGATGTTTGCGTGTATTAAAATGATATTCATATTCTTCTCCATTTAAAAACAAATATGAATACGGATGTCAAGATCCGTATAAAACAGATACGGAGATGGATCGGATATGGATATCATATCCGTCTACATTCCAAATAATCACTCAATCTACCCACTATCGCCACAACCAGCAGTTGCTAAGGCCGATCGATACTCCATCACATAAATGTCAACAACTCATGTAGAACCCTCGTCTTAGCCTCTCCCGCCTACACATGCGAGCTTCATACAACCTTTTCATCTTCATCGATGTTGCATCTTCTTCCCTCGTGCCAGATATACGAGGGAGACCATCATAGAGAAAACCAGAGCGGATCGTCTGTTGTAACGAGAGTTACAACATATCTGTTGTAATCTAATTCTTTTTGTTTGTGATTTCGGTTCGAAAATCCAACCTTATAGATTGAATCTTATATTAATGTTCTACATATCTCTAAATTTCACTAAAATCGGAGGTCTATTTTATCTTAATGTTTGAAGATCCGGACAATATTTAAGCAACTTAAATTCCATGTAAAAAGAATATGAATCTTCAAACATTAAGTTAAAATAACAAATGATATCCGATTTAAGCGAAAATGGAGAACATGTAGAGCATTAATCTAAATTTAATCCATAAGTTTGGATTTTCAAATCTAAATTGCAGCAAAAAAAACTAAAATTACAGTAGGTCTTCATTTGATTTCAGGAGTACATCATCCCCAAGCGTCAATCTTCATCGTCATTGTCAGAGGCACGAAGCTCCAACCATCACCATCACTAATCCTAAGATCCTTTGAAACGTCTCACAATGAAGATCTTCACCTCGTCAATGTTATCTCATCTGAGCTCCCCACTTCTTCTTTGCATAGCAGTGATCTTCTACGTGTACCGTTATTTACACTATTGCCACTCCCCTCCCTAACTACCCTCCGAGGCAGAGCCACCTCCATTGATGCACCTCATCACCATTATGAGCTATTGTTTCCCATCATCATTCACCAATGCCACTCTTTTTTTTTAATAGTAGGTCCGGTAATTTCAAAGGTCTGGAACATCTCCCTTGGGATTCGAAACCGGATCTTTAGGCACATTGCACTACCACCAGACCATTCCTTGGGTTCCGCCAATGCCACCCCTTGATGACCGACACCATCCACCTTTATCATTGCAATAACTTATAGATCCCTTGGTCGCCACTCATCATCGTGCTTCAAGGCATGACCTCAAATATCGACGAAATTCGACCGAATTTTGATTTTGACATGTTACCGAAATTCGATTGAAATGACCGAAATATGGGGTCCTGGTACAAAAAATGATTGAAATGACCAGAATTTCTGATGGAAAATTCGATCGAAATTTCATTTTGGTCGGTCACTGGAATGGTAACCGAAACCGACATTTAGAGCCTTGCTTCAAGGCTCAAGCATCAACTTGAAATAATTCCTTTTTTCCTTTTTAATTTTATTTTAGTTTTTATTTTGCATGTATCATAATTGTATATAGTAAAAATATGTTATTTTCATTATTTAAATTTCATATTTATCTTGAGTACAACTAAACCTTCATTTTTTTACTTTACTTTTTCACGAGAAATTACAAAAATAAAATCTTTGTTTTTAGTTCTTACATTTTGGTCTGCGTAATTTGCAAGGGCTTGAATTTAATAAGTTTGTAAAAATTGTAGTAAATTTCCTATAGTGTTTACTAATTAATTATGATTAATTTAGGTTTACTTTGATTTCAAAATAGCTATAGATTTGAAGTTATTTGTGATTTAACCCCATAAATCTTATTTTTAATCATTAAATATGCAAATAAATCTCAAAAATACATGAAAATTTGCAAACGCAAAACTACCATTATTCAAGAGGATAAATGAGAGTAAGTTTTATTCCAATTTGAGGCGCGTAAACCTAAAATCGATGAAAAAATCTTTTGAGATATATGGGATAAAAATAAGGAGGAAAATCATAAAAAAGTGATACTTTCTATGTCCATGTCGATCAAACCGTGATTTGCATTCCAATTTATTTAGTATATTCCATGGCTTGATCTACCCGGATCTGATCGTCGGCAATTCATCCGGTGACCGCAGCAAGTTCCAGATCATGTGTAGGGTACTTTCTCTCTTGCGGCTTCAATTGACGTGAGGCATATGCTACGACCTTCTCTTTCTGAAAGTGTAGGTAATGACTAAGGTATTATCTGAATCAAGTAAAATCTCTCCAATGAAAACGATTTCCGCTTCTTGTAATCAAGGGCTTGGAATGATATCATTTGTGTTCTATATTTTGTCATTATGTGATGCACCTAAAAGTATTTCATATGTGATGTACTGCGAGAACATGTACAATGATGGTGTCACCATTATATCTCGAAACATGGGGGAAAATGGAGAAGCATTCCAAAATTATTTTTGTAGTCCACGAGCGAGACAAAAGTTTCAATAATCTATTAACCATGATCAAAGTGACATACAAAATGGAAGCAATAAAGGAAAATTAAACCAATAAAAGACTTATAAACACATAACTACAGAACAAAAATGAGACTACAAGAAATCTAACTTTTCTCGACAAATGTCGTGCTTGATGAAACATAGGTCGACATATAATTAAATGTCGCGAACATGTTATATTTGTCGACACTTTAAAATAAATGTCGACCATGATTCAAGTAGGATGACGTGTTTTTAGAGAGTGTCGCGTAAAGAAAATGTCATAAATCTCTTTAATTTTTTGGCACTCAAACTAGACATTTATAATAACATTGAGTTTGTTCCAAAAAGAAAATTAATGCCGATACTTCAGCTACCGTGACACTAACGTTTCCCCACACCCTTGGGTTCTCTTCTTTTCCAAGTTTCTAACCTTCTGCTTGCCTCCCATACTTACAAAATCCCTATTCCAACTCTAATGTTTATGCAATGGCACTTTTTCTACATCCTTCCAAGCCGCCACCGTTGTCTCTTTGGACATCCCTGTTCCACCATCTATGTGGACATCCTTGTCCCCGATGACATCCCTGTCCCAACATCTCTGTGGGCAACAATGTCGTCGTGTGAGCCGTCGATGACATCTCCCATACGAAATTGGTCGTGCTAACAACGGGTGAAATCTCTCTGACACAGCTTATTCATCATTCCCCTTCGTTTTTAGGTATGATCTTCTTCTTATTCTGAAGTATTAGTTGATTGGAAGATGTTCAATGCACATACTTTGATTACATACTTATTATAAGAATATAAATGATGCAGGTTTGGAATGCGTGAATATACAGAGCACAAATGATGTGTGAATGCAACTATTCTAGCCATGCAATGAAACTTTGCAAGAATGCAACTATTCTAGGCTGCGAGCTTCATCCAAGCTGGTCCATTGACGTTGTTGTTGATAGATGTTAACGTTCGAGGCCAAAAATAACTGAAAATAGAGGCATGAGACCAACCTTAAACTGATATATGAACCATGACGAAACAGACAAACTGTACACAACAAAGCTAAAATATGTCTTTAGTTTCCTAGCATGGGTGTAATTTAGAATTGGGATTTAATTGCTCATACATGTTGATTATTCTACAAACCTGCATATGTGGAAGCATTCATGTATTATAAGTAAATCAAGATTGTAGAAGCTCATATTATGATGAAGTCATCTGCTAACCTGTATCTTGGGAAGCATTCCTGTATATTAAGGATATCAAACTGCAGGTGATGGCATTGTGGCTCTTTTTCGGGAATACTATAATCAATTTTAAATATAGATAGTATAATCAATTTTAAATAAGACTTAATGCTCTCAATATAAGTATACTCCTGATAAGATTATCTCTGCATAAAACGGACCATATCTTAGTAACGTGTTTTGCTCTTACACCCATAATTCCTTCATCATCAGCGTGTAGAAGTATTAGTCAAACTCTCGACCGATGGTTTATTTTTGTTTAGTCATGTTAGTATCTCTGCATTTCGGAATTAACCAACGTTAATAGACATGTTAAGGTGCATAATAGGAGATATGCACAAACACTGAAACACTACACGTGAAGGAAAGAATTCTAATGATTAGAATGCCAGAAATCAAATAAGCAAGTAAGCTCACAAATACTAAATTGAAAATTAATCATTTTATAAAGAATGCTCACATTAGACGGAGAGGTATTGGAGAGATACATAATATACCTTTATATGCGTAACCGTAATCTTGTTCATCTAATGTGGTTATGTATTGGTTGAGATTTAAGATTCATTCTATATTTGTCATAATAAGATTGATGCATAAACCTTTTTCTTTTGTATTTATCACCATATTATAAACTAAACCTATTTGTGCAAACGTAGATCGTTGATCTTGAATAATTTCCATGTCTCGACCATTTTCATTTGAAAAGAAAAGGAGGTGTTTAGAAGGTCAGAATAATCAACAAGTCACATATGCTAAACAAAGCCCTCAACTTCAATCGGAACCAACACCTGCACAAATTTCAGAGCATTGGCTTCCTACAAGGAGCCAAATTCCTAAGTACTACCTTAGATTTACTTAAATTCCCAGGTACTACAAAAAGTTTTTTTACCCGGAAGCGACATTGGTGTCGCATGTTGAACATGCGACACTTGAAAGGTTTTTTACCTCCGAACTACAGAAGAAGCGCATCTTAAAGATGCGATATAGAAAGCGCATATTGAATATGTGATTTGAGGGCTAAATAAAACACGTGCATATCGGATCCCCCCCCCCCACGCGCTCCTCATAGCCCAGATCGTTCCTGCCGCCCGCGAATCCTCCCACTGCGCCATTCGCCAACCTTGACCTACCCCTCTCTCACAAACCTCCATTTTGATCACTCAGCCTCGTGAAAAACTCCTTTTCCGTAGCTTCCTTGGTCGGCACCGTCCTAGTCACCACCGCCTCCCACTAGGGCTTAGTCGTTGTTGCATACATTGAGACTTGGTAAAAACAACTTGAGGCTTTCAAAAAAAATTCTTGAGATTATTGTTTATATAATATGCATATTATTCTTCATTTCATGAATGTATTTTTTTTGCTTGTACGTTGTGTCACGTATTAGGTCGGAATGGAGCCATTGTATTGTATGTTTCATTTGAAGGGTACGCTTATTGGCGGTTCGACGACAACGTACTGGGGTTTTATTAATGCCTAATATGACGTTCGAGGAGATGTTGAACTTGGTTTACCGTAAATTCAACATGGATGCCAATAGTCAAAAAATCCGATTACTACATCGCATCCCTCGAGGCCCAAGGGAAGACCATCATTTTCGTCTATTGTCGATGATGATGATGTGCAAGCAGTTTTTTGTGTATGCTCGGACCATTGGGAAATCGATGCCTATTGACATTATTGTTGATGTATCTGTGAGCAAAGTCCCCAATGTTGTGACTAACACGGGACCGTCTGTTGTCCGAGCACACAACCAACAGTTGTCCGTAGCACACAACCAACAATCTTCCCTAGCATACAACCAACCATTTTCTCTAGCATGGAACCCTCCTTTGACACTGATGTGCCTATAACGCAGCCATGTATGGATCATGAATGGCGCATGAGTGACTCGTTGTTGCGAGAGATTAATCATGCTTTGGATGATTTCATCCCTTGGGGAACCGATGATGACATGGAAGAAGGTAGTGAAGAAGATGTCGACGATAATGTGGTAGACGAGGAGATTCGAGTTAATGAACAAAGCACGCAGCAGATTGTACCCCGTTTACCCTTTTTTAGGGTTAGAGGATCCAATACTCGTTTAACCTATGAAGATCACATTCAGAACAAGTCTCGACTTGATGGCGTCGTTGATGAAACACGCAAGGGTAGAACCTTCAAATGTTGGGAACCTTCAAATCTAACATTCGAAACAAGTCTCGACTTGCATAAAACCTACAGTTAATCAGGATCACCCTCAGTTGGACTACAAATTCATGTCCAGATCGTTGCTAACTCTTGTGAGGGATGACCCTAATGTTCGTGTTTCGAGTTGTAGAGCTCACATCCACGAGATGTACAACTACTGGGTTACGAAGAAAAGGGTTTGAATGCTCGGAGGAAGGCAATCAGAATTGTATTTGGTGATCGGAAGAAGTCATACGCTGAAATGCCTTATCTATTTCATGCAATGAAGCTGCCATTCTGGGGACTGAAATTGATATTGAGTACATCGACCATCCTGATCCTCGGAAACCGCATAGTCGTAGATTTCAATGATGCTTTTGGGCATTTGGGCCTTTCATCGAGACATTCAAATGTTGCTGCCCTTTGATTATTATTGATGGGACCCATTTGTATGGGAAGTACAAACAGAAATTTCTCATTGCTTGCGGGGTTGATGGGGATAAACATATTATTCCCCTTGCGTTCAGAATTGTTGATGAGGAATCCGATCCTTCATGGAAGTGGTTTCTATCGTTGGTACGTATCAGGGTAATTAGCATATGAGCTGGGCCAATATGTATCATTTCTGATCAGAATTCTGGAATAAAATCTGCTATGAAAGATGCTGACGTGGACTTATTAAAACCTTTTGCATATTGGTGGTTCTGTTCAAGGCATGTCGCAAGCAACTTCAATAGTATTTTCAAGAACGCCTCCATGAAAGCGTTGGTTCAAGCAGCAACATTACAAACGACTACTAGAAAGTTCGCTTACTTCATGAGGTAATTACAAGAGTGGAAATAAATACGCAGAGGGCAGGTAGAAATAAAAATAAATGTGGTAATTGTGGTAGACTAGGTCACAACAAGCGAAAATATCCTGTTTTAAGTAAGTTTGCTTTTTCCCTTTAATTTACAACATAATTAATTCAATTTCTTATATTCTTTTTAAATGCTTGATAACAACACATTTGCATATTCTTATATTGAAATTTTAAATTGCAGATGGATCCCGACCCACTTGACCCTTCTGTTTTGACTCTTCAGAAGCGACATCGTTCTCGTCGAGTTTGGGCTGGCGATGTAAGTCTTTTACAATATTTTTCTTTACTCATTTTGGTTATAACAATTATCTTGTAGGAATATTCATGGTTGCGTTGTCGACGTCGGGAGATTCAAGTTCGCCAGATTCCTTTAGATGATCGACTCCAGCCGTATGTAGCTCAAGCGGGCTTTGGTTGCATATCTGAGCCGGAATTCATCACGCTAGATTGGCATTTGGTAACAGCTTTGGTTGAACGCTGGAAGCCCGAGACACACACTTTCCACATGACCAGTGGGGAGATATCCATCACCTTGCAAGACATCGCGTTTATCTTTGGGTTACGAATTGATGAACCTGTTGTTACGGGGGAGACTACACCTGGAGCTACATGGGCGGATACGTGGGAGGAGTTGTTGGGTGTAAGGCCTCTTCCATCCGAGATCGTTGGCAGCAGGGTGTTAGCAAGTTGGTTATTCATCCATTTTGCAGAATTGCCAGAAGATGCAGAAGAGGTGGTCTTATAGAGGCATGCTCGTGCTTAAATCTTGCAGTTGCTTGGTGGTGTATTATTCACGGACAAGTCAGGATTATTAGTTTCCCTTGTTGCGCTACCGCATCTGCAGGATCTGGAGTACTCTGGGAATTTGAGCTGGGGATCCGTCGTACTTGCGTATCTATATAGACACCTCTGTTTAGCGGCGGATATGGCGACCGACGAGATTGGAGGCTCGGTCATACTGCTTCAGCTATGGGCATGGGAGCATTTCCCCCACATTGCTCCTATTGTGAGGGACGGCAAACATTGGCACGGGCGTCCGTTAGGAGTTCGTTGGGCAACGGTGTTTGCGCATCGCAGTCAGCCTACGCACGTTGTGAGACCATACTGCGACGCTTTTTCCATGCAATCACCCGAGCAGGTAATTTTGCATCCACAAATTAATTCAATTTCAACCCAAAAAATTTATTGATCTAAATACAATTTTCGCATGCATGTATTGTGGACGTCGTATACCGATGACATCCGCACAAGTCTCCCTGCCAACTGTCTTGAAGGCGAAAGCATTTGGAGGGCCTGTGTACCGTTGATATACTTCCACATTGTGGAGTATTACTTCTCAGACCGATTTCTGAGACAATTTGGTGGCAGTCAAGACATTCCAAAACCATACTTTACCTCCGAGGAACTCTACGCCATCAACTTGAGGGGAAATGTGCATATGGATTGGAGGACGAAACATTGGTTGTCAATAGCCGAATGGGATGATCGGAAAGACATAGTCGTTGCTCTCGACCATTCCAATGGGATTTTCACGACGCCCGCCTACGAGCAATAGTATAGGATGATTACAAGAAGATCTCTTTGACAGCTAGGTACAATTTTGGCAAGCAACGTAATGCTTTAGCAAACTTTGTTGTAAATTAGTTCAAAAAGTTTCCATCAAATTAGCCGATATGTATTTTTTCCTTGGATGCAACTCGCCAAGTGGGGCCGGATATACGATATTGGACACGAGAATTATCGTGAGATTGCGATACAAGCAAAAGTGGAAATAGAGCAATGGTTGGCATTTCAATTTGCAGATGTCGTCACAATACATGAAGACCATGATGATGTGGCTCAGGCGGAGGTCAGGCGAGGAAGAGCAAGAGGAAGAGGTCGGGGAAGAGCGCGTGAACCGGTAGCGGAATCCGTGGACAATGAGGCAGCAACTAGGGAAGATGAAGATCTTACGTCAACGGAATTGGAGAGCGACTTCGTCACACCGGTTGTCGAGCGACCACGTGACGACATGCCAACGTCGCAAGCACCATTGAGGCAAGGCATGGATGCTAGAGAAACGCAGCCCACTTACTGCACGCGCACACCGCCACTGATGCCTACCTTCGATGAAGACGGTGCAGGACCCTCGCAAATCAACATGATAGGCGAGACGAACCGTTTGTTATCCTTCCATCTTCGTGATACTATGATAACATATCAGCGTAGGAGAAAGCGTTGAGTTGTACATTTTGTAGTTGTTAATGTGATACAAATATGAAAATGTGTCTATGTGGACAATTCAATATATGTAATTTGTGTGATTATCTTTATGCATCAATATATATCCTTTGTGAATGTGTGTGCATCGATAACCCACATTTGTGTTTGTGGAGACGTGTACTCCTTAGGAAGAACGACACTCTGCAAGTTAAAATGCAACTAAGAAAGAACTTCAAGGAAAGATTAGGTTAAATGGAGATTGGTAAATCATGTTTAAGGAGGGTTATCGGCAAAAATTACTGGATTTTTTCTAGGAAGAATCTCATATGTCGCATGTTGAACATGCGCTATTGATGAGCGTCAAATTCACCTCTTTAATAATGTGAAATTGTCGTAGTATAGGAGGCAAATTCAGTTCAGCAAAAACCACAGTCCTATGAATGTTGTGGAGTATTTATACTTGGCAAGTCTACCAAGGTCGAACGCAAGGACACAACTACTTAATTTATTTATCAAAGTTTGATTCAAGAAGCACAAGTGTGAATTAATTTCAGTTTCAGGTCCACATGATGAACTATGCTAATTATAATGCAATACTAAGATGCATGCATTTTTAGTTGATTTTTATGCAATTTAAAGTGATGGATGAACAACTATGCAAGTTTACAAGTATGCCAAATAAAAGATTACAATTAAACACTAAAAATATGAGCAACACAACATAAAATGAAATCAGAGGCCTTTTACTCCTGACATGAAGAGCAGTCATCAAATCAGAGCAAGAACAAGGATAACCATGTCTCATTTATCACATAAAAAATCACTTCATTAAAAACAACGGCGACTAAGAAACATGCTAAGATGTAGAGGACAAAACAAGGATCAAAACGACACTAAAATCATGCAATTTAGACCTACGATGCTCAAGTTATGCTAAAAACAATACATGAGCATAATTGTAATAAAAATGCAAGAAAAATAAATGATAAATATTGCATTTAGGTCCCTGGAGGACCTAAATGCAACTACGAAAAACCGCCTGGGCCCTTGTGTAAATTGTCCATGTGCAGGGGCCTTTTTGTAATTTCTGAAAAGTTGAAGGGCTTCCCTGTAAAATACCCAGGCGCACACGTGAGGCACGCACCTGGGGACCAAATTATAATTATCAGATCTTCCAGGGTATTTTATGCAAAATACCCAGGCCCTCACGTGCGGTGCAAGTGAGGCGCCTAGGCTCGGAAGGACTCCTCAGGTTCGGGCCACGTGGCAGTACATGGAGGCTCGAGTCCTGGCTCGTATAGCCCGAAGCAGCTGATTTAGGATGAGGCTTGGAGTGTCCACATGGCGTCTTCGAGACCGTCCGATCCAGATGATCGGACGATGACTGTGTTCTCTTCCTTCGCCGCGGGACACCGGAGGAGGCGGGGCTCCGGCGACCTGCTGGTTGCTCCACCGAGCCTCTCCGTGCAAGGCTGAGGTCCGGGGAGCTAGTGGAAGTGTTGGCGGAGGTCCTGGAGACCCGACGAAGCTTCGGGGATGGTCGGAGGTGAAACTTGGTGAAGCCTCGCCGGAGTATAGGAGCTCGAAGGAACTCTGGCGCAAAATCCGGCCAATCAAAATACCTGCAGGGGTCAGTTATAGCCGAAGCGTGCGCAAGTGATTGTGAAGTGCGTGGAGTGAGATGGGAGCCGGCGGAGGTGGAGAAGGTGACGGTTGTGGTGGGTCCTCCGCTGTGACGACGGAGGCACTTGATCGGGCAATGGAGGGGTTCTGGAGGAAGTAGATGGGGTCGGCGTGTAGGTTTGATAGATGGAGAAGCTCGGGGGGTGTTCAGGCGCGGGTGAAAAGGAAGGTGGTCGGCGGAGTAATTCAGGGAAATTGAAATAAAAATCACCTCGCCGGAGCGAGGTGTTGGCGGAGGATGTGACCTGGGTTTGAGCTCATCGGAGCTCTGGGTCGTCGCCCAGCCTGCCCGGTCATGGCAGGGAGCTCAACGGAGCGTGGAGGTGCCCGCAGCACGGCCATGGCGGTCGTGGGTCAACACCGAGCCAAATCCATTGTCGCCTCGACGTTCCACCCCACCGTTGTCACCGGAAGGGCGGAGGAGGCTAGGATCAAGCCCAATAATGGTGGACGCCGGTGAACGGAGGTGGAGGTGGCGTTTTATACGGGGGGGGGGGGGGGGGAGGGGGGGGGAGGGGGGGGGTTTCTGGCGTTATGAGGTGGTGAGGGGTGCTTGAATGGATGATTGATGGCGGGTGAGTAACGGAGGAGGAAGATTGGGCGTTACGCGAGGATGAAGGAGGATAGGGCTTTGAGGGGGAGGCGTTATGAGCGAGAGGGATGGCCAGAGGTGGCGGCCAAAATGGAAGGGGATGGTGTGCGCGCGAGGTAAAATGGCTGGGGTGGGGGTTACGCAAGGTAGGAGACGATGGATGAGCCGTCATGTGATCCAACGGCTAGGATGCGGGCGCGGATGGTTGGCTAGGATCAGATCCATCGATCTGATCGAACGGTCGAGGTGAGGCACGAATGGACGAATGAGATGTGTTTTGAAGGTTTAATCTGACGACTGTGGAGAGTGGGTGACGTGGAGCAGTAGTAGGTGTAGGATGAGAAGGTGATCGATCGGCTGAGTTGAAGGGCAACGTGGAGCGAGGAGGGACGTTGGATGGAAGAGAGATCGGATGGCTGAGGTTGGGGCGCTAAAGAGCGGTTGGGATTTGATCTGGAGATTGATCTGACGGCTGGGAAGTGGCACGGCGATGGACGGTTTAGATAAAGGCAGGGACGAGTGAACCAACGGCCCTGATGGGCACCGGGTGGCGTGAGAAGAAACAACCACGTGGCGGCTCCAAAGAGCGCCACGTGGCGCAATCAGAAAAATCCAAAGAATAAAAACAAAGATAAATGCAAAGAAATAGTTAGAGGCAAATTAGGAAAAAGTCAAAACATGAAAGTTGCTCGTCTCGACGAGATCTACAACTTTCATATTGGACAAAAAGCCAAAAGAGGTCATTTGTACAAAAGGTAATTTTGGGGGGTATTTTTAGGGGGATAAAAACACCAGCTTTTTATCTTTGATTTGTTTTTGTATTTTTTAGGCTTTTTAAAGGTCAGTGATTTATAGACAATTATTCTACCTAATTTTTAGGGGTTTTTGAAGATAAAATAAATACAAGAAAAATAAGAGAAATTAAATACAATAATTTAATGGTAAATTATATACAATATAATACATGATAAAAATAAAAAATTAAAGGTGTTTTTTATTGGATTAGTCAAGACAGGGGGTTTAATTTGCAGCTTTTAGCATGATGAATACGAGATTCATCAGCTATATGAGAAACTTCCTGGAATCGTTCCAGGGAGCACCTCATTCAGCGCATGTTGAACATGCACCATATGAGATACTTTCTGGAATTGTTCCAGGAAGATACTCAAATGGTGCATGTTCAACATGCGCTATGTGAGAAAGTTCCTGGAACTATATAGGAACATATCCAGGGAGATCACCGTATATCGCATCTTTAAGATGTGCTACCTTTAGCTCACGAATCGCATATTCGATATGCGCTTTATATATCGCATCTTTAAGATGCGCTACCTCTGTAGTTCCGAGGTAAAAAAACTTTTCAGGTGTCGCATGTTCAACATGCGACACCAATGTAGCTTCCGAGTTAAAAGTTTTTTTTGTAATACTTGGGAATTTAAGTAAATCTAAGGTACTACTTAAGAATTTGATTTTCCTACAAGTAGTGATCAAAGCACTCGCGAAGCTACGCAAGTTTCTGCACAATAATTTCGGCCAACAACCAGGTTGGCTAGTCAATCGCAACCTCATCCTCCACCGTACATGGTAGGCATCTACCGCCGATAACTAACCAAAATACTCGGTTGGATTTGGAGATAGAGCCATCTTCATCTATAAAGTCAGGTAATAATATTTTTTATCACATATAAAATTAATGTACTTGTTTGAAAAAACATCTAAAATGTACTCCAACAAGGCATAGAGGAAAGACGCGAGGTGTGTCATTGGAAAAACAAGCAGTGGCTATGTGACATAATAAGCATATTCAAATTGATCTCCTAGAAAGTAGACCTTTAAATGCAGACCAAGCAAATGCTTTGCAAACAGTATGTCGCATAGTAGCAAGGGAGTATGTACCACTTGTAGCAGACCTCAGGTCTTTAACTGATGCGGATCTTCGTCCAGCACATGATTGAATACGAGTACATAACTATCCTTAACCTTGGGTTTTTAAGTTGAAAAGAATTTACATCTGGTTGTATTTTAGTCACTTCTTGAAATTGAAGGCTTTGATTCTGACCCAAGAGTCAAGGATGCTGTGAATTATCGTATTTCAAAATAGCTTAAGGAGTATAGTCATAAGCTGAGAAAAGAGTGGGAGAAGGTAGGGGATGCGGCTAGATCACCACAAGTTCCGATTGAGGCTTGGAATATGATGGTTCAAACATGGCAAAAAGTGGAGCATCAAGTAAATTTTTCAATAGTATGCATATTTCCTTGTTATATGTGAGTGTCTAATTTCTTCAAAAATGTAGAAAAATGTGAGAAGAATAAGGAAAGCCGCAATAATCTTGTGAAGCATTTGTCTAATACCGGTTCGAAGTCATTTGCTGTCAAGAAAAATGAGATTGTGAGTGGA
This sequence comes from Ottelia alismoides, assembly GCA_037367405.1. Classification (NCBI taxonomy): domain Eukaryota; kingdom Viridiplantae; phylum Streptophyta; class Magnoliopsida; order Alismatales; family Hydrocharitaceae; genus Ottelia; species Ottelia alismoides. The sequence continues at coordinate 208,796 of JAZKJV010010151.1, forward strand.
TTATATATTTAATTTTAAATACTTTACTATTTCTTATTGAACATGTCTATAAATGTTGAGCGTTGCGGTCTCGTGATGAGCTTAATGGTCAACCATGTGGAGAAATGCTCTTATTTGCTAGGACAAAGTTTTGCATCGACGAAACAAGAGAATAAACATTAGACCCTCTAACAAATCAGCATGGACATTGGATAACGGAAGAAGCATCACATTCTTATGTAATTTCAAATGTTTGGTATTCTAAATTAATTAGTTTCTATTTTATATCATGCCAGCAATGCTTAATTTTATAAATGCTATAATGATTGAGATGCGTGCTAAAGCCCAGGTTGAAGGGAGACATATCACATATGCTGAGACAGTAAATATTGTTCTTCGAAATGAAGGCCGTTCATATGCTCTTAATGGCATGGAACATGTGCGCGTACCAAAAGGGAGAGGACGATGTAGGATTACACCCATGTCTGATTCTGATTATGGGGAATTGAAAGATAAAATTCGAGCAGAGATTTGTACAGAATTAGAAGTAGAAATTGAAAAGAAGATAGCTGCAGAGATACATGCATATTTTCAAAATTATCCTCTATCATCTTCACCACCATCAATGCCTTCAGAATCACCCCTTTTATGGTACTTAACTTCAATGTTGTTGTTTTCTTGTATTGTATTATTTTTTTGTAATTTTGATATTTTTGTTTAACAGATATTTTTCAAAGGCGTACAAAGTTGTAATCGTTCTCAAGATGATGTTGATCCAGATGCTGAGACTCGAGAAGATTAGTGGAGATATTGGAACTTCCATGTTCTAGATTTTGGATATTTCATGTTCTTTTATTAGAAAATCTTTATCTCTATACTCTAAGAACTTAAATTGGAATATTCTTATAATGAGAATACTTTTTTTGCAGATCATTTTATAACTTTGTTCATGTATGTTAATTATTGTCAAATATTTTTTGAGGTACTAAATAAAAAGGACATGAGAATGTGTATGGAGTATGATTAAGGTAAAATAATTGTAATATAAGTGCCGAGTATTCTAAGGACGAATGCGGTTGACTCGACATATCCGTATCGACATAAGTAAATGTCATCAGAGTCAATGTAGATCTATATCAGGACATAATTGTATCGACCAAACTCGATGTTTGTAAACGTCAATCTAGATCAGAACTGAGACCCCTCGTAGATCTGCCCGCACTGCCATCCTGCCAAAAACGACGTTTGAATGTCACCTTCGATTATCCAAGGGTGACGTTGCGTTTAAATGTCGACCAAAAGCTCTAACGACATTATTAAACAACCATTTCAAAAGAATTCCTCGATGTTTATAAACGTCGGCTTTAGTTACCAACAAGTCCGACATTTGTTTGTTGTGTCGATATATCCAACGACGACGAGACAGACACGACATATCCTGATCGGCATTAGTAAACGTTGACTTATCCTACGATGAAGTTTAATTTGATCAAATCCGACGTTTGCAAACGTCGCCTAATGTGCAGATTCTGCTAATGAGAGTAACAGTAATTTCCATACATTAACATAATAGACTATAGTGGAACAATGATTTCTTAAATTCATTTGACTGTCTACCTGTGATGCCCCTAGGATCCGGGTACTCGGCAAACCAATTCACACACATATATTCCACATTCGAATATTTGACATTCACAAAAGCAGGAGAAAATAGAAACATGCAAGGGAATTTTTTTCCATTGCATTCAACCTGTTCACAAGCACATGTATTTCCATTCATCAATTCCATTACATTCTATTACCCATTTCCATGTCCACAAAAAAATACATGTAAGGATACATATAGCTGTCAACATTTTATATATTACATGCCATGTCTCTCAGAAAGAAACTACAAGTAAAGAAGACAGTAAAAACTACTACCAACTGTGTTACAAGAAGTGTAGTGACGATGCACTAAAAGTGATGTCTCCAAACTGCTCACTGCTGAGGACCTGCGGATCCACACGTAGGTACGTTATGAGCAAAGTTGCCCAATACGAATTAGATAAACTATACAACAACAAGCAGGATATAATTTAAATGTGTGCAAAAGAGAAGAAACTAGGTAACCAGATCTCACAAAGAAGCATATTTTTATTATAGTTATTAGATATGGATCTAAGTAATCAAGCTTCATGGATAGTATGTAGTCTTGGTCTGGATGAAACCTCACACTATGACTCTAAGGCAAAAAGAATACCTTAGGGTTGGGGTACCTCCGTAGGCATGCGGTGGGGTACCATGCATCCTAACTAAGTTCCCAACACGTCCACTTAGCTCCACTTCACTATTGTACTTCTGATTCACACAATAGATTCCAACCCGCGAATCTTCGCGACTAGCCCAATCCTCCTTATGCACAGGAGATTCACATCTCATTCCCAACTTCATTAACCACATTTCCCGGAACTCCCCTCTTAGCGCTCCCACTCAGAATACCGACCAATGTGGCCTACATTGGCCTGTACACAAGTGTTAACTCTAAGTGACAAGCGAAGCACTAGCCGAACAACCATGACTACTTGGCCCACGCTCGAGCACCGGGCTAAAGCACGCAAGTGCCGAGGCCAACACCGTCAGATCAGCACCTCGGTGTGCCAAGCAACATGCCCCCCAACCATCGCAGCTACAATAGCAGTTGGGTCGCGGTCATCTAGGCTTCTACCCGGGGCCCCAAGGGTGCATGCCTCTCCCTTGGCGACAACTACTTCTCTACCCACATGCATCTACACTTGACATGAAACGTAAGGTTTAACGAGAATGGATATTATTTCAATTTCGGATTGATGTTACAATGTTATGCTCCTCTCCCATTCGAAAGGGTGAAGTCAAGATTGACTAGAAGGCATGATCATTTTCTAATTGGACCATTAGTTGTACACATATAGCTTAGTCCACAAGTACATATGATACTTTGGAAAATGTAATCAGCATGATCACGACCACGGGAGAGAACCTTCCCTATCCTACAGTTTTCTTTTCAACAAGTGTTTCTGTCCATGCTTGCTTTACCTACAGGAGGTCATACAGACCCACATCCTGGAGACACTCCTCATCGACCATTTCATTTAATGTACCAACTGTGTCTGGGATGAAGCAGTATGTTCAAAGAGGAAAATAAAAACTTCTTTACAAGCACTTGAGCTCTTCTGACAATAAACAAAGGGGATCATCTCCTAAAAGCTTACTACTAAAACAATATACATAGCTGAAGGCATATCAAAGAACACACTAACTGGACAGAAGGGATAAGATGGCAACTGGTAGATATGATTTCCCAAAGATATCAGGTTTCTTTTGTAACATGGAATCCATCACAAGTGCAATAAATATTAAACACAACAACGTATACACAAAATAACATACTCAAGATGAATGAGAGATCCTTTAAGAATTGAAACAACGATAGTCAAATAGTGATGAACAATACCTTCATGGAATTTAAAGTGATTTCACAATAGTCAAATGCTGATGATAAATAAAATATGTCGAAACATCCATGATAACAACAAGTGACAGTTTTCATCCTATTGAATCCCAATCAACGACATACACTTTCGATGATTTGCAAACTGTTTGAGATTGAACTTTCATATATGAGAACTTTTGTCTTTCTTTCAAGATCAGCATCCAGATTGTAACCAAATCTACTCATCTGTGCTGTTACAACTTTTACAGCCCCCTTCTCCCTCTCGTAAAAAAGTCTCTATAGTAGGAAATTGCAATGGTGGGAACCTATCCTTTCTGCTCCTTTACATTCTATTAGTACAAAGTGCTCTGAAGAGAGTTGACGACTAGAAGGAGAGATTTCAGTCTTGTACCCACAGAAAAGCACAAAGGTCTGATAAACCTCATCCAACTTTTCTGCTTCACGGAAACTACGAAGCCAAATACCATGAAGTTATGAATAATGGGTGTATCCCTTAATATCCATCTCAATAAGGCATCTAAGCATCTTCTTTATGTATATCAACTCAAAATGCTTATTTACCAAGGCAACGTAATCAGATTCCAGATGAGAAAATTCATCATAACTGGAAATATAACTTAATCACAATATATGGCACAAGTGCCCTTTTTCATATTTACATAATGCTTTAGAATTTTTGTAACTCAACACGAGAGAAGTTGTGAGTTCACCCTTAAACATTTCATCAATGAGTGCTAAGGCTTCTTTCACCTATTCGGGAAGCTTGGCCAAAACGAGACATCAAGATATCTGTGGCTTTATTTAAAAGCTTGAAATCAAATCCATCCACTCCAGCACTCTTACTTGATCCGAACTAAAACCCGCATGTGTTGTTTCTGTATAAAATAAGGTCTATTGTGAAATATTGACGTTTCATGTAAGACCCAGTCATGGCCAAATTTCTGAATTCGAGCACTATGTCTCTGCTTGTGGTATCTTAACCCCTTTAATTTATTCTAACTACAACACGTAATGTGGTTAGTCATTCTAACATGGATTTAATAAAACAAGCATGTACGATTTGTAGAACGAACATGTCGAGGAAATCCATATGCAGGAACAACACCACCGCCCAAAAATCCGTAACACAACCATGTCTAAGGCTCTAATGCTGTAAACAAAATAGGACGAAATCGTGTGGGGATCCGCAACAAGAAGGAATGGACATCATACCTCTAAGACCTCGCTACCTCGGTTTCTCCTCCTACGGAGAACGTCATGGTTGGTGCTCCGATGACGACGCACAGCGCACATGGAGATGCCGTGGACCTTTTCTATGTGATTGCGGCTTTGGATCGCTGATTCAAAGCACTCCGATGAGCTCTGGTGAGGGAAAAGGGGAGAGGGGAAGCTGCTGGCCGAAGGGCATGGGGTTTTGGGCATTTTGGGCGAGATGGAGGTGATTTTATTGGGTTGAACCCGAGTTCGGATCCGGATTCGGATCCGAAATTGAACTGGACCCCCTCTCGCTAAAACGGTCGTAACTCGGGCTTCCGAACTCGGATTTTCGCATTCTTGGACTCGTTGGAAAGCTATCGACGAGCCCTACACAATGCACTACTCAAATAAATTTTTTAAAACACTGCAATAAAAGCAGATTTGTAATTAAGCCCAGATCCAACTGAGTTTTGCATTTTAGTCCCTGTTCGGTTTTCGGGGGTTTCACATCATAAAAATCTCAAAGGAAGTCTCGTCCCCGAGACTTAGGATAACTCTAGTCAATTTCAATGTCCGAACCCCATTGTTTCCACGTCTCACAGAGAAACGAGCACATAAAAATCTCAAAGAGAGCAAAGCTCATTAAAATCTCAAAAGAACACGATTACGGTTCCAGTTCCGTACCTGTGAACAATTGAGGGTATTTCCCCCTCATATCCGCCTCAGGTTCCCACGTCCTCGATGTCTTGATTCACCATAGGACTCTGACCAAAGGGATCTCCTTCTACCTCAGCCTCTTGACCGCGAGGTCCAAAATCTGCACCGGCTCTTCTTGGAAGGAGAGGTTTGACTCCACCGCCAAGTCCTCGTAGCTGATCACGTGTCAGGATCTTGGATGTACTTCTGCAGATTCGACACGTGAAACACGTCATGGATTCCCTCGAGGTGTGGGGGAAGGGGCACTGATGAATCTCCATTTCATCACCTTTATTCTATCATTTTGGCCTCAAAAACCCCAGCAAATGCATGTAAATAGCATTAAATTGTACATAATAGCATTCATGATTCATTATATTAATTACACAATAAATAAGGTTCTTAATGCCAAAATTATAGAATAAAGAGAAGAAAAGAAAAATGAATAAAATATTGTAAATATTTTATGACCCAAACCCCGAGACCAAGGCCAGCATGGTATTGGTCGACAAAGAATAAAGTAGGGGGAGATAAGGGCCAGTGTACAATAAATACCTCATTTATTAATTCATTCATTTATGCATTTGTGGCACCTATTTTGTACATAATTATTTCTTCATCAGATAAAGAAACTTTGTACATGAAAGTTGTAGATAATAATGCAAATAAAATACAAAATTGAGTTTGTGCAAAAATAAACCCAGTGTACATTTTATACACAGAATAAAAAGCCAAAAATCTCAACTTCACATACCCATATCTTGCAAATAAAAACTCCAAATCACCCGAACTCACTTTAATTATATATAGCATTCCAAGAACTATTTATAAAATTGGTTTCATAATTTTTTGGAGTCCATATGCAGAAGTTAGGTTTTTGGCCCTCCTTGTATATAGGACTGATTAAAATATGCATTTTATTCAATATTCATTATTTGTATAAATTCATATTTTTAGAATTTTGTAAATAATGTATATAATGCATACACATATTAGAAGTTAAAGAAAACCAAAAATAATTTGTAAAATAAAATAAGTTTACAAATTCATAGACAAAATACCTATGTTATATACCTATACATATATAAAAAGGATTTTATTCCTTGGTTCTTTTATCCTTTTATATTTTTATAATAATGTATACATTGTACATAACTCATTAAAAATGTGAATCCAAAATAAAAATCAAGAAAATACAATAAATAAATTAAGTGTATAAAATACATAGATAAAACACCTATAAGTATACCTACATACACCTATACCTATTTATTTAAAAATATAAATAAACTCATAAAAATCAACAAAAATACCTTTATACTCACAAAAATAAATTATAAATTTATAAATAAGCCAATAAAATAATGAAAGAAAATAAACAAATTAAAAATAAAATACACAAAAATACATGTAAATACATACCTATACACATTATTCAAATAAAACTATAATAAAACACATCGAAAAATTCAATAAAAATCATAAATAAATACTAGACGAAATAATACACATTTTTTATTTTATAGGAAAAATTAATAAAATCATTTAGGATATCAAATAAATCAATCTTCCATCAGATTTTCTGTTTTGTCTTGTAGCGGCTGACGTGGCCCAATGAGGCGCCGGCCTTCGTTGACTCCCTGGTCAACTGTCCCATCCCTCGCCTGGCGCCTCTGAACTATCAAATCCCCGTTTCCCTCCATTTTTCGCGGCCATCCCTTCCATCATCCTGGCTCGCTTCCTTCACAAGATTTGTCCTCTGATCATCCATGATGCCCGCCAAAATCATAGATCAACGAGATATTCATTGGATCAGTCAATAATCGCCGGGTAATAAGGACTCTTGCCAATGTTTATAAATAATGAGCTCCGCCTCCTTCCTCAGATTTGACCATTTTCATTCCACCCAAACGCCTCGATATTGCTCCTGGACCATTCCTCGTGACAGGGGGAGTCGCCCAGCCCTCGACTTGGCCGGAGGACGGAGAATTTTGACGCGGCGGAGCTCCGACGTCTGATAACACGAGAACCCGAGCAACTAAGGCAATCAGGTAACTGAGACGGTCGTTGCGACCTCAATCACTCGGATGTGTATATCAAGAAAAATATCAGATCACTAAATAAATCAAAAATCAATCGGGCACGAATAAAGCGGTCCTGCTATATGTTTAACCTGGTATAGCACCCAGGGTCGAACTCAAGGAGCACGGGTTGGCCGAATGCCTACGAAGTAGTAAAAATAAACAAAATTAGAGATAAAATATTTTTTAGTGGTTTTTAATTATTTTTATATTTTTTTGGATTTTTAAAATATAAAGAAAATAAGAAAACAAAAACAAGCACACTTCAACAATTTATTTAATGCAACAAAAATCAAGCAAAAATTCAAACAAAATATTTTTATGTGTTTTATAATTTTTTTATGTTTTTGGTGAATTTTTGGGATTTTTCTGATATTTATTTTATTTTCTAAAAATCAAACAGTAGCAAAAAGCAATGGCACTGTCCAGCCAAGCCTAAAGTCCCTAGATAAAATACCTAAAGACCTCAAAAGGCCTGGAGGTAATTTCCTACAAAATAGATGAAATAAGGAAATTTTAGGTACCAGATTTATTGTTTTTGGGTTTTTAATGTATTTATTAGAATTTTTATGGGTTTTTTGGGGTTTTTAAGTTTTTAAGGTTTTCTAGTGGTGAAAAATAGCCAAAATTGGCTAGAAAATAAAAGAACACAAGACAAAAAGTAGCTAATTTTTATAGAATTTTTAGAGGGGTTTTTATATTTTTTTGTGAATTTTCAATCTAGACAGTAGCAAAATGATAGTTTTTGAATTTTAAAAATAACAAACAAAATAAAAAATGTCCTCAAAAATTCTCAAAAATCCTACACCATGGCAGGATGGGTCAAATTTTCATCGAATTTGGAGGTGATTTGATATTTTATTCAAAAATCACAAGAGGGTACTGTGCACATGGACTGAAATGCAAATACCCAAAGTTCTGGGGGTCCCGGTGCAATTAACCCAGCAAATCACGCGCCAAGCGCGTGCCTGGGGCACTCAGGGACCTATATGTAATAAAAATAAGGTCCGAGGACCTATTGGTAACACGTACCAAAAGTCTAGGGGCCTTAGTTTCAATTTACCCACAAATAAACGCACATGCGGAATAAAACCATTCACAGGGGCATAATGCAAATACTAAAAGATTTCTTTCATTTCAGAACAATCAGAACTACAAGGGCATATATTGCAAATAACCCAAAAATACACGTGACGAAGCACGTGGCTCACACAGGCAGGGATATATAAGTAAATACACTAAAGTGCAGGGTCCATTGTGCAAATAAACCTAAAACTAAATAACGTGCTTAAATATTTACAGGACTCAAATGAAATAAAACTAAGATAAGGGCCTAAGGGTAATTTACCCTTTATTAACCGGAGCTGATGGATGCCCGCCACGTGGTGATCGGACAGTCAGGAAGGGGGGGCGGCTCTGACGCTGCTGCTGCTCTGGTCAATCCAACGGTCCAGGCCAGGACACGTGTGGATCTAACGGCCTGGATCTGTCTCCTCAGATCGGACGTCCACGTGCGCTCCAGAGATGGACGGTGCTGATCAAAACTGGAGCGAGGAGGGCAATCCAACGGCTGCTGGAGGTCCTCGAAGAACAAGAGGCCGGCGAACTTCGCCGGCCCAGTACGCGCGCTCCGATCCTCTGCTGCTGCGCCTGAAGATCGGAGGAGCTCCGGCATGAAGATGCGCAGCTGCTGACGTCCTCCGATGCCCCAGACGAGCTCGGGAGAGCTCCGACGAGGGTGGCGGAGGTGAAGCTCCTGGGCTGATGTCGAGAGGCCTCAGATGGCCTCCGTTGGTCCTGCAAAACGGCTCAAAAGCTTCGCGGGTCGAGGGCAAAGTGCCTCGACCCAGTTAGGCGACGTGGGGGTGGTCGGTGCGTCGGTGCGGGCGAACCCCGGCGATGCGACGGCGAAGGGGTTCGAGCCCCAGCTCCTGTGCGAGCTGGGTTGAACGGAGGGGCAGAGAAGGTGCGCGTGGGAAGGGCGAACGTGATGGTCGGATCCGATGGTCGGGGAGGTGGTCGGAACCGGGGTGAATCGACGAAAAAGTACGACGGCGAAGATTGGGGGAAAGCTGAAATCAAAGGAAAGGGCGGATCTAAGGGGGTACCTGGATGGATGAATAGACTATGCTGGAGCTGGGGGTGCTCCCGGTCGTCGCCTCAAGGGGTGTCTCTGCCCGAGGCTCGAGCTCGCTCAGATGGGCGGAGCTACGGCGGTGGTATCGCCGGATCAGTGGATTCAGCGGCCTTCCTCGCTGCAACAGGCAGGGGCGGCGAGCTGTCACCTCGCTCTCTCTCTAGAGCTCACTGGAAAGCTACGCGAATGGCCAAAGATGCGTGAAATGGGTGGCGGAGCTCGCTTAAGTAGGTTGGAGGGATCCGAGAAGAAAGGCTCGGGTAGGGTCACGGTGGCGCGCGGATCCCGAGGTCTATGCTCGGCGAGGGTGTCGGATGTGGGAGGTGTAAAACGGAGCCGGGGTTTAGGGAAATGGGTATCGGGTCGAGCGGGCGAAATTAGGAGAAGACGGGTCGGGCGCTCGAGTCCGTGAGAAGTGGTCCTGGGGGGGCAGTTGACCGGGCGGTCAACATCCCCAGGACCAATGTGGTCAGGCCACGTGGCAAGATATTGGAGTGACAAATGGAGTAGCTAGGGCCCGATTCAGCCAAAACTCAAAACATGAAATATTTTTATTTTATTTTTTCTATTTTTTGGTGATTTTTAATTAATTTTTGGAAATAAAAATAAGGTATTTACAATATATAGCTATATATAGGTATATATACAATATGTAGGTTTTTTATTTTTGATTTTTAATTACTATTTTTATACAATTTTATTCCTATTTTATATTTTATTTATTTATAGTATAAAATAAGGAATAAAAGGTGTTTTTATTTTATTTTTATTATTTATATACATAGGTAAAATAAATAGTTATGTACAACTATATACATGGCATATGTACAATATATTTTTGTAATTTTAATTTTGTTATTTTTATTTGATTTTTGTTTTTGATTCTTTTTATTTTATTTATTTACAATATATAACATAGAATAATTTACAAAAAGTTTTGAAAATAACTTTGTTTATTTACAAGGTTAAATAAATGTAGAAGCATGGTCTATGTACATGATGAAAAGGGTATTTTTGATCTTTTTGATTTTTTTACTTTTTATTTTGTTTTTTATCTGTTAGCAATATACACAAGTATTTACAAGCATATTTTTGGGTGAGGAAAACATTTTTATTCTATTTACATAATAAATACATGAGCCCCTATCTCCCTCTACTTGGCTTTTTATGCGGTCAGGCCCATGCTGAGCCCTCCCTTGGGTTAGGTTGCTCAATATTTATTCTAAATATTTCCCTCTTTTTCTTTTAATCTTTATTCTTTTATTTTGCACAAAAACATGCTAATTATAGGATTTTACACAATGCATGCTTTTGCTAATTATTCCTATTTACACATATCTACATGCATTTGCAAAGGTTTTTGTAGCTAAAATATAAGAATAAAGAGTGATGAATGGGTATTCATCACCCCCTTATACTTAACTTTGCTAGTCCCTTAGCAAACACTTATTTGAAAAAGAAGTGAAAAAGAAAGAAAGAAAAAGAAAAAGAGGATGTACATGGATCAAGGTTGATTATTAAACTTGCCTTCATTAAATTGAGGTATGGGAGCTCAATCAGATCTTTGGATTATTAATGTGTCGGAACCTTATTTAGACTTAAGCTTAAAACCTAACAGTCTCTAAGTTCCACTAATCTGTAACCAAGACTCCTCAATGCTCCAGGTCAGAACAAGTCATCAATCACAAACCCTGAAGACCATGAATCTTTTCTCGTCCTGTGAATGTGAAGTCTAAGCTCTCCACCTCAGAAATGGCAACTTGACAACCCTCCCCAACAAGGTAACTCTATGACCTCAATCTGGCCACTCTTTCCTCGAGGAGCGGGGTATTCCTTCTAAGTTCAAGTACAACCGGCTCAAGAAGAGGGGGAAGAAGAGAATGGGTCAAGGCCAGTGTAGCCAAGTACCCTTGGGAGCTTGACCAGTGTAGCCAAGTCTCCCTGCTGCAAGCTACAACAGGTGGAACATGAAACCAAGCTTTGCTTATTGCACTCTATATACATACTCCGGTGGGATTATCATTTTCTCTCAGACCCACCACTTTTTTTGGAGTTCTTTTCTTTTTGCACATTTTTTTTCAGTGCATCTATACAACATATACATGTGCAGCATATATACAAGGAGTTTTTCCTCTTGAGCCAGTAGACTATCCCTCTTTTGAAGCTTTATTGCAACCCACAACTCCCGTCGTTAGACCTCATGGCAACCAGACCAAGTTGAGACGCACTTCCTTCACTATAGAAGAAGAGAGGTTCCGCCTAGAAGTACTACCCTCATATGCTACCCCAAGTCAAGTAAGATTGCCTCCTCACCACCTCATCCGTAGAGAGCTCGGTGCATAGTGCGGGTGTCCAAGTAAAGCCATAGTCTATATGAGTCATGTGTTGTTGTTAAGTGCTCTACTTAGGCTCATTGAGATGACATGTGCTCATAGCCTAGTGGACTCAAAGAATTAAGTCACCATGGACCTGAAAAGCCTTAAACCTAAGCCCTATAAGGTTCCTCTTAGAAATTAGGTGGATTAAGATCTTAATCAAGCTCCATTTCTTAATTTGATTCCAAGCTAGTTTAAATGTCAACTATCATCAGAAAAACTATATACATATGTACAAAAAGATGCTTATTTACACAAATTTTACAATCATGCAAAATTTTTGAAAAATGTTTTGAAATCATGTATGAATGATGCATGAAGTGCAAGTTTTGCAAAAAGATATTTACACACATTTACACAAGATTTTTGCAAACATTTGATTTTCAAAACATTTTGGAAAATTTTGTACTATATACATAATTTTGATACAAAAATATTTACACAAGCTTTACACGCAAGATTTTTGAAATCATTTTTACAAAAATAATTTGTACACTAGATATGTATGTGCAAATAAAAGAAGATTATGTACATGAAAATTTTTAAATTTTTGTGGTTTTTAGCCATTTTATTTATTAACACACTCACACAAAGTACGAGTTATGGCTAAAGTATATATGAAATATATACACACCCCCTATACTTAGCTCGAACGATGTCCTCAGAGTCAAGAGCGATGAAGAAGACATAACTCGTACTAGGCATAGGAAGTGAAAAGAAAGGCTATACAAAAAGGAAATGAAAAGTCAAGAGGGACCCAGGTCTCCCCCCATACTTAGGATCAAGTAATCCTAAGTATAGCAGGCTGTATACTAAGAGAAAACCTGAGTGTAGAATGTACAGGGTCTACCCCCCCTATACTTAGGGTGAAATATCCCTAAGTATAGGTAGCAAAAACAGAGGTAGACAGAAACAAAAGAAATACCCAAAAGGTCTCACATCCCCCCTATACTTAGGGTAAAGTACACCCTAAGTATAGCATAATCACAAGATGAAGGAAGGGATGTGGGACTAAAGAATGTAGTGATATGGACATCTGGATCTATATACAGCGGAAGATCAGTGAACTCAGGCGTGAGATGCATTAGATGTGAGTCAAAGACCATATCTCACGCAAAATGAATCGGGGCAATATCAACGACCCGCGGCTCATGATCTAGAAATGGCTTGAGCCGCTGGCCGTTCACTCGGAAGGTACTCTCATAAGACAACTCGGATATGTCTATGCTACCGTTGTCGTGCACCTTCCTAACAGATAAGGTCCCTTCCATTTGCTTTGTAGCTTCCCTGGAAATAATCTAAGCCTTGCATCAAACAGCCATACTCTCTGTCCAATCTCAAAATGTTTGTGGCTGATGTGAGAATCATGCCACTCCTTGACTTTCTCCTTATAATGTAGGCTGCTTGAGAAAGCTGCATCTCTAAGCTCCTCCAGGGCAGCTAGCTCTGCCCTCCTCTGGTCTCCCATACCATCTGGATCCATAAGTATGTCTGTGACTGCCCAAAGTGACTTGTGCCTCAGCTCAACAGGTAAATGGCATGGCTTGCCATATACGAGGTGAAAGGGAGATGCACCCAAAGGTGTCTTGAAAGACGTCCTATATGCCCACAAGACCGAGTCCAAAAGCTGTGACCAATCCTTTCGGTCAGGGCGGACGACTTTCTGCAGAATAGTCTTGATCTCCCTGTTCGACACTTCGGCTAGACCATTCGTCTGTGGATAGTAAGGTGTAGCAACACGATGGTCTATGCCGAACTCGCTAGCAAGTGCCTTCACCTGGTCGTTGATGAAGTGAGATCCCCCATCAGATATCAAAACGCGTGGCACCCCGAACCCGCGTGATGATATGCTTCCTCAAAAATCTGCAAACTGTCCTCGCATCAGCGGCTCGGGCGGGGATAGCCTCCACCCAACGACTCACATAATCTACGGCCAATAGAATGTACTCAAATCCTGACTCTTAGGGAATGGACCCATGAAATCGATGCCCCATGCGTCAAAAACCTCACAGAAGTGAATGGGCTGCATCGACATCATATCACGCTGTCCACAAGTACCCATCCTCTGACAGTCAGTACACCTCTTCACGAACTCATCTGAGTCCTTGAAGAGGGTAGGCCACCACAAGCCGGATTGGAGCACTTTCTGTGCCGTTCTCCTCCCAGAATGATGTCCTCCTGCCTCAAGCTTGTGGCAGTAAGTGAGGACGCTATGGTGTTCCTCCTGAGGAATACACCGACGCCAGACGCTATCCCCTCCTTCGTGGTAAAGGATGGGATCCTCCCAGTGGTAAGACTTGGCCTTCGCGAGGAAGGTCTCAAGCCTCTGCCTGGGCCAATCTTGTGGGATTTTCCCAGCAACGAGAAAGTTCACAATATCGGCGTACCATGGGAGTGAGGCGATAGCAAGGATCGCCTCATCTGGGAAGGTATCTCGGATAGGATCAATCTGA